>NQII01009347.1:0-53717 GCA_002778355.1 Clitarchus hookeri | reverse complement strand
GTAAGGGAAGAGACGAAAAACAGTGAGCATGTAACACTTATAAACAGGGGTCCACGTTCGTATCCGCTAACCAGGTGAAACGAGCTCCTTCCCCAGCGGGATCAATCCCGAATTTTCGCCTGTGTAAACCTGGCGAACTTTGCCACTGGTTGGTGGACATTCTGTAGGTACTCCTGTTTCTGTTGCTCTTGCATTATGTAGCCACGTCAACTAAAGCCGATATTACACGATATCTGCTGCCGTACTTGGTCTTGTAGAAGTTTTAACAAGGCCTGGTGAACGAGTCGTTGCAACAGTAGCTATGCGACCCAGCATGAAGATTTCTGTTAAACGTATTCAGTTGTTATACTAGCACTCGGTGGGTGGGCACAAAAGGGTATGGTTCGTAGTAAATATGAACTCCAATCGAACTGCTGTTAGCCAGTAACTTGTGTAGTCCTATTAAATAACTAGCACATGTTAATATTGCTTCATTACTGTTGGCCGTTAAAACAGTTTAATGCATTCCGATTTACTTTTGTTGACTACTTGAAAATGATAATAAGATGTAACAAGAATGTTTTTATAAGTATTCTCGCAATTGTAGACATTTTGCATTATATAGTTTCTTCTAAACGTAAAGTGGTAATCCGTATTGAATTTTAAAGTTATTATGTTAGACGGAAAACAATAACTGCGTTACTTTACCAAGACCCTACCACTACATTACTGATACATACTTGCACCGCATTGCTTAAAGAGGGTTAATTTAATAGTGTTTGAAAAAAAACCTTCTAATGATTTTACATTACCTAGGTAAAGTTTTAAATATATGCTAGACTTTCCAACACTAATTAGAAGCTGTCGTTGTCAATGTTATTTGTCTTTGTTGTATTTGAAACCCATTTGAATGTGCTTTAACTTCAATGTTGTAAAAACAAGATGGCGGCAACCTTTTAGATTTCTTCACCAACTCGTTTCAAGTAGTGACAACGGGGAGCGCCCTACGTTTTGAAACTGCAATGTGGTTGGCCAAGTACGAAAGCCGTTATGAAACCTACCACGGAAAACAGGCGAGGTCCGATTACCAAACCTGGTATGAAATATGGCCGTACAAGGCGGCAAATACCAAGACAGTTGCCGTAATAGCAGGTATAACGGCCGCAAAGGCAGACCTTGCACAAGCTTTTCCTTTATCTGGTAGAGTGTAATATGGCGTAAAGGGTCACCTTCCATATGACTTTTCAGGAAGCACGGAAATTTTGAAAGTATTTACGTGGTGTATATTAGACCGTACCTAAAGGGCACATTTTGTTATTCATTATTTCTTTCACTTCAGCACAATGTTTAAATCACTGTATCAGAAAATAAAATTTGCTACATTCTCTATTTAAATACTGGATGACTTCTTCTTGCTGTACCTGGGCGTTTACGACATCCGTTTCGTGTGCGGCTCACAGTACAGCTCATCTCTCATATCTTGATTTACCATTAAGCATTCACACAGAACGTCAACATAGTTTATCATTGTGGATTCGCCAAAGAATAGAATATACAATGTTTTACTCAGAAGCGTCTACTCGGATATAAATATCCCATATTTCTTTTTTATTTCTAGATAAGACATGGGGAAATACTCGTTGGGGTAGTAAGGGTGGCAGCTACTACCCCAAACAAACAAGAAGGTAGGAAAAAGTCTCCTTTGATACCCCAATATTGCCATGTAGGAAATAGGCCCTTAAGTGTTTAGAAGTTCATATGCAAGTGGAGATATGTGGTGCCAGAACAGTGGAATAATTTGCATTAAAATAACAAATAATGTAGCACCAAATACGTTGAAAAATTTTAACATATACTTTCAGCCGATATCGGTTTCTCAGAAAATTTGGCTTTTACAAAGAACGCTTACGTGCAGGAAGACAAATTTAGACTTAAATGGGCTTCGAACGGGGTTCTTGTTATGAGATAAACTCGTTGGTGATCACAGTCACCGAAGCTCAAACTATATGAATCAGGCAACAATATCACTCGACAGTTCGAACATCGGTCATTTCGTCTTCAGAACAAAAAAGGACGACGCTGTGATCGTGAACGGTTTGATGACCATAAATGGTTATAATATGTTACAGAATTTGAATACGTTTTCTGCTTGCATTGCATGTTGGTATTCAAACTTTGTAAGCGTTAATGAGAAAATCTACACATTCTGAAAAAGCTTTTATGACGAGTGGATTCAAGGCACCAAGCAAAGCATGTAAAACTTTGTTTAAAATTCATGAGAGAAAGTGAAGGCCATACCGGTTCTGCGTGTCATGTCTTGCGCTATTTCAAACGTACTGCAATCACATCTGTAATAAGAGGACACTCAAAAATTAACAAAGAGAAGCTAGGATAGCTTTAGAAACTATATTCACTTCCACTCGATATTATTTTCATAGTGGTCAGGCTATTCGAGATCTTACACACGATGGTGGAAATTTCATGCAGATCCTGGAAGAAAGGAATGAAGATGTGCCTTGCCTACTGCAATGGCTTGCAAATAAGGCATATGCGACCATGGAGACATACAGAACGGAATAATTCAAATATCCCCCACATTTACTCCAACACAAACTGACAGAAGATGTAAAGAAACGTTTGTGATGATTTTACAGCAGATGGCACCACATAAATATCGGGGGAAGAGCAATTTACTATCTGTAGGAGATATGGTGATCCAGTTTTACTTGTGATCGAAGATCTAAGGGATGTGTAACTGTATTTATGGATAAAACTATCTTATTTGTTGTTATTGATATCCTAACATGTATAGACCTGCACACCAAATTTTTTTTAAGTTTTTTTACACTTTGTTTGGGAAGTAAAAACTTAATTTTTCGTTTTTAAAACTAATTAAAAATACTTTTGTTATAGGGGAGTTCCCCTACTGATTTCGGACTCTGTGAACAACTAACAAAAGATATTTAGAGCCCTGGTTACAGTGCAGCCGTGAAAAAACATGCAACATATTACTAAAAACGACATTTCTGGATCTCGTGAATAACACGACTCATTAATTACTTATGGGTTGATGCAAAATCCAGAGGAGAGAATCTGAAAAAATAAAAAATAAAAATAAAAAAAGCCAAAAGTTTTGACGGTTATACTACCGCCAAATCGCAACGAAAATTCTCTTAATACATTGCCCCTCATCAGGTGAGAGAGAATTTTTTGTCACGAAGTATTTTGCCGTTATTGACAGCCACACTAATGAGATCGAAGATCGCTTTCACAAACCAGAAATGTATTGTTCGCTTCCTCTGCGAAGTGAATTACTTAGCGCAACAAAGGACCGCGAGTACCCGGCGAAGTACTACATCAACACTTCGGTGTGTACACGAAGAAGAATTCGGGCGTCTGGTCTGTGTACGGAATTTGTTGATGCTTTGAGAGAATTACCACAGCAAAACAGAATTATTTTTGATAAGCCGGAGAGAGTCGAGTCGTTACTGCTGAGTGTAGCAGCAGTAACTACAGTTGCTACAGAAGAAATATCAGTCAGTGCTCTGCGACGAATGATAACATATCTTCGCTCAGAATTTCTCAGAAATTAATATCATACTTGTTACTTACTACTTCATGAACATCAGAAGAACACAGAAATATTAAATATTAGTACCCAATGAATGAAATAGTGAGCAGAATGCATTTAATGCATCGAGGGATAAAATAAAAATAATTTACAAAAATGTTTATTTTGATAAATATTAAAATGTGGTTCAGCACCTTTCAGTACAAAGATTGCTTGCTTCACTAGAATAATTTAAAAAAACATTTTTTTTTTTCAATAATTTAAAATAAGTTTATGTTTTAGTTCTTATCACAGTGCAATTGCTTAGTGAATTATGGAAATAAGGAATGTAGAGTTGTAACTTGACTTCAATTGAATTTAGCTCTGAAGATATTACATTTTTTAAATTCTTATCTTTTGGTTTTGCCGCGTTACACGACATTTAACTTTCCGAAATGAATGTAGCGAAAATCAACACACTAACAGTACTGAGATAAGAGTGTCAGTAGCTAGTCTTATCTGAATATATTTTTGCTACCCAAACTTTCCATGTATTTCCATCAATCCCTGCGAGGGTGGAAGGTCACCTATGAGAAAATGTTGCGATTCTATCAAGGACAAGCGAAATTTCAAACTCCTGCATTTTCGCGTTGCGTTTTAATTGGTGAACGATTTGTTCAACGCCTCCAAGAGGACTATTAACCAATAGTAAACAAGCAGCATAGCGCGTAGGCTCATTAATTGCCTCTTAATGTAAATGGAAGCAATAATCAGTCGCCATCTACTTGAGTATAAGAACTCATAAAGCATAAAGTTCACTGAAATCTCGAATTTTTCCGGTCCATACTCATCAGTAGATAGGAAAAGCCGATTAAAGATGTCAGTCTGCAGGAGTCAGTCGGCATGAGTCAGACTGCATGAGTAAAGTGTATGAAAGCAAACATTTTAAACGTATGTCTAATACCACAATTTGAAACAAGAACGGTTGGCCAAAATCAGTGAGTGTAATGTAATAACACCGCCAAGAACTACGTCCACAGCTGAAACCACTAAATAAAAATTCTGAGACGCGTGGTACATAGAAGAACATTAAAAGACAGGACGAGGAGTTGTATAACAGACAACGTTTAAAAAATATATCATATCAACACGTGGATAAACTTTATAGGGTATAATGTAACAATCATTTCACACCGATAGACGAAACAGTAATATAGGCAATCTAGAGCGAAACTACTCCGCAGCAGGACAACAAACTACAGGCTGAGAGCGAACATTTTGGGATGACGTACTGGAGTATCTTCCACCCCAAATAAAGGCAATTTTTAAAGGAAAGAAAATAACGAATGTACAAATAGGAAGGCGCACTCTAAAGCGCTGAGCGGGCATTTGCCGTCAACGGAAATGAGAAACATGATTTGGAAAATGACACCCTTTCAATCAAGTTCAAGCCGACAGCCTCCAAAATGCGGGTCAGGCATTTTATAACAGCAGAGAAACATGCTGACCCACATCCACTTTTTTTTACGATCCACGTATTTTTCTTTCATGTTTTTCTTACCACGATAAACGTTCGCTTTGTTTAAATAGTTGTTTTAAGTATTAGTGTTTTGAATAGTTTGTTAGTAAAATACTGCTTCGAACANCAGCAGGACAACAAACTACAGGCTGAGAGCGAACATTTTGGGATGACGTACTGGAGTATCTTCCACCCCAAATAAACGCAATTTTTAAAGGAAAGAAAATAACGAATGTACAAATAGGAAGGCGCACTCTAAAGCGCTGAGCGGGCATTTGCCGTCAACGGAAATGAGAAACATGATTTGGAAAACGACACCCTTTCAATCAAGTTCAAGCCGACAGCCTCCAAAATGCGGGTCAGGCATTTTATAACAGCAGAGAAACATGCTGACCCACATCCACTTTTTTTTACGATCCACGTATTTTTCTTTCATGTTTTTCTTACCACGATAAGCGTTCGCTTTGTTTAAATAGTTGTTTTAAGTATTAGTGTTTTGAATAGTTTGTTAGTAAAATACTGCTTCGAACANACGTTCGCTTTGTTTAAATAGTTGTTTTAAGTATTAGTGTTTTGAATAGTTTGTTAGTAAAATACTGCTTCGAACAGACCAATGTCATAACATTAGGTGTTCATAATACAGCTTATACATATGCTAATTAAAGCTATCCTACGTAAGTGGGTATATGTAAATAATCCCTATGCCTGTTAGCATGAAATATTTTTAAGATGTTGTCAAAATGTTTTCTTACGTTGACATTGTGTTAAAAAATATAACCTGATGAAAACTGTCTTGCGCATATTTATTTGCGTACGCCATTTAAATTAGCATCCTAGCTTATTTGCACCTATACGGCCAAAATCAGGCATTTACTACATATTATTAAACAAAATTTCAAACAAATTTACTTTTGTATATCATATGGCAAAGATTGATTAAAAAGTTGGATTGTATAATTTGTGGCTCATCCCCATCTGTTTCAGGCGGTGATGGTTACCGTACACAAAGAAGGGCTGTGAATGAAACGCATTAATACTTTAAGAAGAAATATAAGAAGAATACGCCAGTTACTTGACAAGTAAGTTGCAACGGACAAATAGCCTACTCTAGTTAAAACAGTTTTTTTTCCTACATAAAAAGGCGTAGTGTGCAAATATAGATTCGTAAGTATACGTGTATACAAGTGAATGTGTATTAATCCTGTAAGTAATTCACGTTCACATAGAAATATAATTATTATTTGGATTACATTAATTGAATTTCGTGATGGACACACTTGGATTACGCCTTTGGAAACAACAGATTTCCTTCGCCTAGCTTTAAGGGAACTGAATCTTAAGCTTCTATGAAGCTTTTTTTTNCGCCTTTGGAAACAACAGATTTCCTTCGCCTAGCTTTAAGGGAACTGAATCTTAAGCTTCTATGAAGCTTTTTTTTACGTTGCCAAGAAACCCCTCCTGCAAAGTGCTCTAATGGGTAGACGCTGGAAAGGCTTTTTGACTTAGNTTTTTTTTACGTTGCCAAGAAACCCCTCCTGCAAAGTGCTCTAATGGGTAGACGCTGGAAAGGCTTTTTGACTTAGTAGAGCTTCCTCTTCTTTGCTTGGTCCACTCACTAAAATCGGATGTGTCAACGTTTGGTTAGCAAAGGACTTAAAGCAAATTGTTTGTGCGGCACTAATTCGTGGGCCACTTTACACTGAACAGAACGCCTGAAATAATAATTCTAATAGTCTACGTTCCTTGATTACGTGTATTATGATATTTGTTAGATTTACTTAACACTCGTGGTATCAATATTTAACCCTATGGTAAAAAACGTATATGCTGCGCCATATTAAACTGCGGCAATGCCACGTAAAATTGACGAAGCTTATGAATCGGCTGGTTGTTGCGCGGCACTGGAATATCGTCATGTACGTCGCTGTGTGAATCTCACATTAAATGCACGGAGCCCTGTGCTTGAGTATAACTCGGCCACTTCAATGAGGCCTTAACCGTGAATAAGTTTGCTTGTAACGGCAGTGAGATGTTTAGAACGTATTAATATATTATCTACAAAAATAAAGTAGTAGTGTTCATAGATATTTAAACTTCATGAACATTGTTTGTTAAGTACGAAAAGAGCTAGAAATGTATCTTATAAACATATATGTCTTTCCTTTCTTGGTTTAAGAAATATGCATAATCATTAGAATAAACATAAATGCTTTGTAACATAGAAGAGCTTCATAACGTCAAGTGGAAAACGAGAAAATGGCTTAACTTTACCATATAAACTATGCTGTTAGAGATAAGATAAATTATACGATGTTAAAATTACTTAGGCTTACATATTAACATAAAATATATACGGTCGCGTAATTGTGAACAGTAAACTATCAGTTTTATTGCCATATTGTGAGGACAGTACACGTATCTATTTCAACATTGGATATTAAACCATTTTCGACGTACTAAATATCAAGTGAAATTTGAATTACAGTTTTTCTACGTACAGAGAATTTTTTTACTGAAAACCATTTGAGGCGTGCACCTAATGAGATCACACTCCTACTGAAGATGTTTTATCTCCCTTCGGATGATACCACTTCACATTCCATCCAGTTTACATAGTTTGAAACTGAAATGCAAGTGTTGCGGCAAACAAGGCTACAAAACTTAACGCTGCTAATCTGCTTGATCAAGTGTTCCAGTTTATACGGCAGCATGCCGGGCTTGAATTTGTATTTTACGTGAAGTACTTTGACAGACTGTTATGAGCATTTAAGTGGTTTTCCAAGTGGTGATTTTTAATCCCCGCTGCCGATGAAGTCAGACTTATTTCCATCTTACGCGCATCACAATTCTCCACCTTCTATTTCGAGATATCAGTAAAAAAAATAATAAAATGTTGTCGAATCGTTATCTTGCTTAATCGTGGACGAATATTGCGAGTGGAACCCCTAAATATCAGAGAACATGGCCGATAGCGATTTTCACAGTTACTTTTAACGTGCCTGTGCTGTGGGCTTTGTTGAATAATTAACAAAGCTTTCCAAGAATATGTTTGCTCGTTCAATTTTTTGCATATCCTTTAGAGAAGCAGCTATGAGTTTGAATCTTTGGGTGGAGCGATGGAGATAGAAAAAAAAGGGGGGGAGGGCAACAGGGCTGGCGTCCACCACAGTTATAAAATCCGTAGTTGCGATGTCCGATCCACTGACGCCCTCGGATGTCAAAGCGCCGAAACTTCCTGTTGTGGTGATGGTTGCTCGAGGATCTTTTCATCACCCCTGCGATTTTGCGTGTCAGGGAACGATGTGCTTTTCAAGGTACGCCGTTCTCACGGGAAAAAGTCTCGAACTTCGTCTTGCCGTAATGGCGCTGGTTGGCAGTAAGTAGTGCCTTACTCGAGTCGCCTTCTCCACCGCTAGTCCTTCCATTCCGGATCATGTCCTTAGGTCTCAAGTTTTCGCGCCGAGCCGTCTTTAACCAGGTTCGTTTCCCTTCCTCAATTTCTACTTCCGTATAAAGTCTTCTTCCGGATTATTTCGGTAAGTATAGCAATTCGTTGCGTGATGAGCACGACGAGAGACTTGAGCGTACAAGATGGCCAAAAGTTTGTCTGGCCACTAAAGCAACACGTGTGTGTGTGTGTGTGTGTGTGTGAATGTGGGAGTGTGAGTGTGTGAGTGTGGGTTGTTAGAGCGAGTGTGAGTGTGTGTGTGGGGTAGGGGTTGGTCTGTAACATGCCGGTCGCTCCTGACCCATCTACAGCTTTATAAATTCTCGGCAGGGAGTGACAGAATTCCTAAGATTTCCGGATAATTACGAATGGAATAGGTTATAGGGGTGGGTGGATTGCATACAACTAATTTCAAAAACATTTGTTTAGTCAGCCAATGGAAGGGAGAGAGGAGTTGCAAGTTCTGTGCAGTTGAAGAGAGGGAAGGGAGCTGTTTTGTGTGAAGTTACAGATAAAGTATCGAGAGGAGGAGGGGTATATAGAATGTAGTGGGGAAATGGTGATGAAGCCCACCGCGGTAAACTGGGTACTTTTGAAAGCCCTGCTTAAAATCTACTTGTATGCACGTTGTGTATTCTTCCACTATATGTAAAATAAATACTGCCGTGTGCTTCGTCACTTTATTCATGCGTCGGTCAAGTGAAACTCTGAAATAATCAGAAAAGAAAATGTCTCACGACTTTGCTAATTATTAAACTTGTGTACATTAAGAAAACGGAAAGCAAATGAAAATAATTTCATTACTCACAAATGCTTACCGGAAACTCTTAATTTAACGTCAAGACAAAGAACTACTTTCACTCCATCGTTACCAACTTTACTAGGAGGATGCCAGTCAGTGTGTGGGTGTTGAAATGCATATGGGTAGGGGCAGTGACATTTTTCAAAGGTTGATTTCATAAGTACTCAACTTATCGTGAACAGCCGATAGGAAAGTAGTTGTGAGCATACGACTAACACAGATATACTACGAATAAATGAAGAGTGGTTGTAATATAGGAACAATGATCAAATGGCGTGTTTTTCAGTGGCTCACTAGTTATGGAGAGGATGTGCTCTAGTTTGGAGGTAAAATGAGAGTCGAACACACGTCCTCCTATATTTAATAGAAAAATATTTTTCCCAAATACACACATAATTTTATATATATTTATACATATAGTATAGATGAAGTGTTGACAACTTTAATTATTTTTATATTATATTTTTTTTTATGCCAACATTTTTTTAATACTTACGTAAATATTTCCGTAATTTTGTTTCGAAAAATTGTCCACACTATAGTTTTATAAATATTGAAATATTTATATTCGAATTTTAAGGTTTGGGGTTATCCAGGAGAAAAAATTGTGGGTGAAATATATGTCTAGGAAAAAAGGTCAGTGTCAAATGTCAGTGTCGCACACATTCAACATGGACTTCGTCTGAGGACATATTCCTGGCAAAACAGTAGTATCTGAAACCCCCGTTTTCCATAACTATGAAAACTGTGCTACTAACACGTCTATAAAAGCGATGAATATTTAGGTTTTGGAAAAAAATTTCACTCTCCTTCGGTCAGGATAATGTTAATTAAATGCATTGATTTTTCCAATAGAAATTCTTATTGTTTGATTAAGAATTTTGTAGCANGGAAAAATTTCACTCTCCTTAGGTCAGGATAATGTTAATTAAATGCATTGATTTTTCCAATAGAAATTCTTATTGTTTGATTAAGAATTTTGTAGCAGGTAGTTATTTTAGCCTTTTAAATGTGTTTATTATAGTCANCAGGTAGTTATTTTAGCCTTTAAAATGTGTTTATTATAGTCAAATTTATGACGTGACTGATAATTGTGCGTCTAACTGTTCGTAAACAAATACTCAAGGGCGGTTTCTGATGAGAGGTCACAGGACATGAACTCCGCCAAAATCCTCACATTGACATAACACTGTCGTGCAAACTTTTTAATACTGAAACTGTATTAAAGTATAATTATTAAAAAATACTTATTTTATTTTATTAATATAACATTGTTTTCTAAAATTATTATGTGGGAGTGACACTNACTGTATAAAAGTATAATTGTTAAAAATACTTATTTTATTTTATTAATATAACATTGTTTTCTAAAATTATTATGTGGGAGTGACACTTTCCTTGCCAAGATCGAAAATCTATTCCTTAACCCTTTCAAAATTGGAAAATTACTGTTTCCCCTTCCACTAAAAAACCGAACGTCCATATTGACTCCTGAAAATACTATTGCTCAGTTGGCACCTATCAAGCAAAACACTGGTNGAGGTCACAGGACATGAACTCCGCCAAAATCCTCACATTGACATAACACTGTCGTGCAAACTTTTTAATACTGAAATTGTATTAAAGTATAATTATTAAAAAATACTTATTTTATTTTATTAATATAACATTGTTTTCTAAAATTATTATGTGGGAGTGACACTTTCCTTGCCAAGATCGAAAATCTATTCCTTAACCCTTTCAAAATTGGAAAATTACTGTTTCCCCTTCCGCTAAAAAACCGAACGTCCATATTGACTCCTGAAAATACTATTGCTCAGTTGGCACCTATCAAGCAAAACACTGGTNGCTAAAAAACCGAACGTCCATATTGACTCCTGAAAATACTATTGCTCAGTTGGCACCTATCAAGCAAAACACTGGTAGAAAATTTCTCTAAGTTGGATTAAATTTAATTTATTAGAATTTCGGGACGACTTCACAAAAAGAATTTAAATATAACTAAATTTAAAAAACTTTACTCGATTTTCCAACCAACGGAAGGCAGTAGATATTTAAAACAATTGTGGTAAGAAAAAGTGATTTCCTAATATGAATAACAGTTAAACACGTGTATCATAAAGTGTACAACTATTATTTGTATTGGGGATGTTCGTATCTTTTCAATTAACGCTGCAAGCAAATAAAAACATATATTAGCGTATGGAAACATGAAATCGTTGATTTTAAACATTTAATGTAACCTACGCTTCTTCAATGTTTCCGAAATTTTCGCTGCAAATGAAGAAGGCCGAGATAGATGAAAGCTGACCATCTCGTGCGCTTCGTTGTTATATTTTTATTTATTCATAAATGAGTACTTTGAACAGAGAATATTCAACATTTCATGACTTTTGTTTCTTGCATCGTTACGTTTCATGCGTTGCTTATAAACTTGATTTTAATATCAGACTTAAACAAGTATAATGAAACACAGACTACATGAATAATAAGAAATTTTTCTTATAAATAGATGTGACATCTGAAATATTCGCTGAGCCACCTCGCCCGTTTTAGTCACGCCCCGAATGGGAAAAAGAGCATACAGAATTGTACATTTGCAATTCTCTTTTTGAACTCCTTTAACCCGTAGCAAACAGGCGTGCGCGCTAAAAGCCTTATTTATATTTTAAAAACAATTTATGATTAGCAGTATTGTTCTTGGACTTCACGTATACCGTTTGGAGTTGAACTTAAATTTCCCATCCGAATATTTCAAAGTATTTTATAGAAAGAAAGTCCATTAATACACTCATTGCAATAAAAGTTAGCGCATCCTCTAACAATAATTGAGTAACACTGAAATGTAGTCAATTGCACGTGTGCAGATGATTATATCGTGCGATCATGTATTCACCAACGCCTTACGAGACCGCGACTGTTGCTGATTTTGCGGTATTTGATTAATGTGTGATAGACATGCTAAAAACGACGTACGACGCAGCAGTGAAAAAGTGACAGAGTTTGAGAGTGGCTGGAAAAAAGGACTACGGGAAGAAAGGCGGACNCTAAAAACGACGTACGACGCAGCAGTGAAAAAGTGACAGAGTTTGAGAGTGGCTGGAAAAAAGGACTACGGGAAGAAAGGCGGACGATGTACCGAAACGTCCGTTTTTTTGGTCCGTCCACAGTCAATAGTTAGATTGTGTTTGTGGGAGTGCTCGAGTGAATATACTCGTACAATACGGACCGGTTCTGGACGACTCAATTAGTCCACCGCGGAGAAAAACCGGTTGATAATCATAAATGCATCAACAGAGACATTGGTTTCTGTGTCAAGCATTCAGCGATATACGACAGATTTTCTAGAGCGCCGCTTCTCCACAAGAAGAAATTCTAGATGCCTAGCACAAGTAAATCTGCGATCCCGATGACCTGTAAATATTCTGAAATCGACTACTCATCATCTTCACATTTTTGGCAGTAGTGTCGAACAAAGATCAATGTTGAATGATATGAACTAGACATATTGCCGTTAGCGACAAACCCCCTTTTCCTTCAGGATAACCTCTGGANATCAATGTTGAATGATATGAACTAGACATATTGCCGTTAGCGACAAACCCCCTTTTCCTTCAGGATAACCTCTGGATTCGTATTTGGGAGAACTCGGGTTTCAAATCCCGATCCCGTCATGCTGATTGTGGTTAGTATTGGTGTCACGGTGACTTTCCGACAATGTATCTTCAATTTGAGCTGTATGGCTGTGGTTGGGAGACTTCGGCTAACCTTGGAGGTTCTGTGTAGTTGTCAGAGAACCTTGAAGACCATGCATCACCTTCGACTCGGGATTGCCGTACATACAGGAAGGAACTCAATGGTGACGTCTGCTAACCTTTCAAGCTTATACGTCTTTTTCTGGGAGCTGATGGCCATAAAACTTTCCTGGGTAGAAGGTATGACATAATGAAAAACGTTTCATTTTATTACCCGAATTTTAAAATGTTTTTTGTTTACTTTATTAAAATATTGGCGAAACATATGTAGAAAATTACGGAGACTAAATAATGCATCGCCTTTTAAACGATATGTTTTTTTAAATTTATTTTAAAATCAATGTGTTTTAATAATTAAAAAGGAATAACTATTCGATAAAAAATTTATTTCTTACAGTATTTGTACATTGAGTTTTACTGAATCCTGTAGAACCCTCGCATTCGACTTTTTAATTTAATCAATTTTCCATTACATCTCTTCTCTCTCTCTCTCCATCTCTCTCTCCATCTATCTCTCTCCATCTCTCTCTCCCCATCTCTCTCGATCTCTCTCTCTCTCTCCATCTCTCTGTCTCTCTCTCTCATTATATATATAAACAATGAACTGCACGAGTTAAAAAAAAACCTTTTGAATTCATGACAAAGATTGTAATAAATAATGCGAAGCATCAATCTGCATATCTATTCCTGAATTAACAACGCGCTCGTTATAGTTTCCGTCATTTCCCGCTGGAGTGTTGATGTAGAAAACCAGATTTAATGACGTCTCATTACTTGCTCGTGATTGGATGTTGATCACGTGACATCGCGACCTCAAAAATAAACCTCTGCACAGAATCAAGTAATATTGATTAATTTATTAAAATCTTAGATAATTGGTAGGATTTAACATCTCGTTGACAACAACGTAATTACAGGTGGTACCAGAAAGATATGTAATACATCGCCAGTGAGACAAGTACAAATACATACACGCTTTANGTTTCCGTCATTTCCCGCTGGAGTGTTGATGTAGAAAACCAGATTTAATGACGTCTCATTACTTGCTCGTGATTGGCTGTTGATCACGTGACATCGTGACCTCATAAATAAACCTCTGCACAGAATCAAGTAATATTGATTAATTTATTAAAATCTTAGATAATAGGTAGGATTTAACATCTCGTTGAAAACCACGTAATTACAGGTGGTACCAGAAAGATATGTAATAAATCGCCAGTGAGACAAGTACAAATACATACACGCTTTANCACGTAATTACAGGTGGTACCAGAAAGATATGTAATAAATCGCCAGTGAGACAAGTACAAATACATACACGCTTTACATGGGACTCAAGCCAAGAATCACTCGTTCCATCAGCCAGCGTGCAACCAATTCCACCATAGAGGTAGGCTTTGGAGCATCTATTTCGTTTATAATCGGTCTACTGTTTTTTGGTTGATAGGATATAATATCTGGAAATATGTACAGGACTGTCTCAGCCACTTAAATCACGTATGTTTACATGGCCTACCATAGTTATAACTATGTGCAATATCTTGTATTGGAGATAATTCATAAACAATCTACTTTTTCATGTGACGCTGTGGTACAGAAAGACTTAAAACATTATGCATATATGAATGTATGATACATAGCATATATGTTATCAACAAAATAAGTTTGGTTGAAACTGTTTAAGTTGTGTCATATGTAACATACTAATCAAAACTTTTTATTTGGAAAACTATTAGTTTACANTGGTTGAAACTGTTTAAGTTGTGTCATATGTAACATACTAATCAAAACTTTTTATTTGGAAAACTATTAGTTTACAATATTTGGTGAGACTTGGTTGATTAATAAAAAAAAATATTTTTGTTTATGTGGAGCTATTTTACTAAATGAACAAAATACGCTCTCTGTAGACTCGTTTGATAGTTGTAATAGATACTTATATCATAGAAAATTATAGTGAGATAGGAAAGAATTCTAAGACGTCGCATACTATGCTAAAAGATTAATATAGCCTAAATTTTGAAAATAAATTTCTGAACCATTATTTTATATGGCTTGCCGTAGCACTACTAGTTTGCCAAATTT
The DNA here is from genome assembly GCA_002778355.1 of Clitarchus hookeri. Lineage (NCBI taxonomy): Eukaryota > Metazoa > Arthropoda > Insecta > Phasmatodea > Phasmatidae > Clitarchus > Clitarchus hookeri. The sequence goes on along the minus strand of NQII01009347.1, from coordinate 38,579 downwards.
GACAGAATTCAGTTGATAGTGCTTCGACATGACACTAAACCTTTATTTATTAACGTGGTACTATCTCAAAAAATGGNAGCACTACTAGTTTGCCAAATTTGACAGAATTCAGTTGATAGTGCTTCGACATGACACTAAACCTTTATTTATTAACCCTCAAAATCTCAAAAAATCTAGAACAAAAGAAGCTCTGTATAAACAAGTTTGGTGACTGTAATAGATACTGCCAGGGTACAATGGTAAGTTATATTTCGACACATGGTTTCGTAGCTACAGCATACCAATCTAAAATATTAATTTTGTCACCATTTTGAAAATAAGTATCTGACCCACTGTAATCATATAAAGTTACGTATCCTACTTTACCGCTACTGGCGTAAATAATTAGGTGATAATCGGTTAATTAATTGCCAAAATATTACAAAAATATTGTATTTATTCACGTGGCACTATCTTACAAAACCGCTATCAAAGGAGGCTCTGTGTAAACTCATTTAATGATTGAAATAAATTCTGCCAACACACTAAGATGAGTTGAAATAAGATACGTGGTTTCAAAGAAACAGCATACTAACATAAAATATTTTATAAAATCGCCGATTTTAATTAAATATGTGACCTGTTTAATACATCAGTTTACATGATCTATCATAGTATCGTTCGCGGAATTTGGTAGGAATCGGTTGATTGTTTCCCGATATATGACATTAAATATTTATTTTCATATTGCGCTATCTTACAAAATGGACAAAAAAAATTGTTAAATGCATTTAATGTTTGAAATATAAACTTCGATACACGCCAAGTGTGGTATAAATTGTNTGTTTCCCGATATATGACATTAAATATTTATTTTCATATTGCGCTATCTTACAAAATGGACAAAAAAAATTGTTAAACGCATTTAATGTTTGAAATATAAACTTTGATACACGCCAAGTGTGGTATAAATTGGCTAATAAAATGGTACATAGGGCACATTAACATAATATTTTTAAAAGACTGATTTTTCGTAAATAAGTGTCTCATCATCTTAAATAGCAATTGTTGACATGGCCTAATATAGTTTTACATATTGTTATATTTGGCGGCAATAGGTTGAATTATTTCGGGGATATGATGTAAAGCTTTATTCATTCATTTAGTCCAATCTACCAAAATGGCCAGCCAATAGAAATGTACCTATCTAAATTAAATGCTTACATGATCAACCGCCAATACACACTGAAGAGCCAAAAAAACTGGTATAGGCGTGCGTATGCAAATAACACAGGTATGGAACCAATCAGAGTAACGNTTTTACTCTTCATTGTATATTTAAGTATTAATATCTACTGCATGTGTGTAAGTTAATCTTGCCTTTCTTGACTGCTTAAATATTATACTATTATAAACTATATACACTTATGACAATCATCAATGGCTTACTCGGGTTGGAATACGCTCTTCCTGATGTGAGGGCAATCGCGTAGTTTGCCAAAAAAAATGTGAGAATATTTGGCTGTATAGATCATTATTTACACCAATTATTGTTTCGCTGTGTGCATCGTCTACGTATGACGACAGGACTATTACCATGTGCTCAGTACTACATAGAAACGTAATCAATACTTTCCGCGATGTTCAAAATGGTTTGCTTAAAATTTCAATTAACCGAATGCAATGAAAATCTCAAATAAAATAAAGTAATAAAATATGGACACCGCAAAAAGTGCAGAACAATATTTTGAATGCAATAATATACAATGGAGACCCACAATGAATTAAAACAACGAAAACATTCAATAAGTTATAAAAAAAACGAAAACAAACTCAACAGAAAACAGCTACAACAGAAAACAATCTCGTTAAGTTATGAGTTTTTAACTGTTAACTTTGTAATTTTATTTACATTTTTTAAATTTACGTTTGACAATGGACTAAGCCAATTAAAAATTTTATGTTAACTAGCNGTGTAATTTTATTTACATTTTTTAAATTTACGTTTGACAATGGACTAAGCCAATTAAAAATTTTATGTTAACTAGCGAACCGGCCCGGTTTCGCCCGGTAACAATCTAGTTTATACAGCGATACTTTGAAAGACAAAAATGATTACTGTTGGTCATCCTTAAAAGAAACACACATGCTATCGCGGACTTTTCTGTAGACCTTTTTGAAGCTATAATTATGTAGTACATTAATTTGATGTATATCTTATGGTTTAGTCAGCGCAAGCCATGTAAGCGCCCTAAAAGCGGTTTTATATGACTTTATTACAAACGGTTTGGCATTTCTCTACTATCCTTATATTAAATATAAATGTGTTATACACCAAACCTTCCTTAAGAAATTCTCTAAATGATGTTGAAAACCACATCAAAATCCATGAAATATTTTAGAAGTACCAAGCGAATATACAGACAGACGGGGATAAGCGACTTTGTTTTATACTATTTACAGATTCTGTATGATATCCATTACTTTTCAAATATGAAACGAGCTACTGAATCATTTACAAACATTTGATTTTAGTTTAAATTGGATTTATATAAGTTTGTTTCTACACGCACTAAGGCACCTTCGGAAAAGACTCTCTTCAAGTTTCGATCTCTCGTTGACGATACAAGTTGAGCTTAGTGGCATATTTAAGTCTTCTTATAAGTAGCCTCCCAGCATTAAACAAGGACGCTTTAAGCAAATTTTTTTTNGCTTAGTGGCATATTTAAGTCTTCTTATAAGTAGCCTCCCAGCATTAAACAAGGACGCTTTAAGCAAATTTTTTTTTCAATCGCACGTATTTTCCAATAATCAGCAAAGAAACGTTACGTAACTTTTTATTTGCTCGTCACTCAGCACGCTTGTGTAGTTCTTAATGCGTACGAATGCCTGAATGGCTGTGTACTCGTCGACTGTGCAAAGAGAACTGCAAGAGAAGCTGATGGATATTGTGGAGAACTTAGACAAAAGCGGATACGTTACATCTCTATCTCTCTCTCTCTCGTACTTCCATTCAATTCTTCTCCTCTCTGCCTCTCCAGCCGCCCTCCCCCCACTCGTGCCAGGCAAATGACCAAANGCTTAGTGGCATATTTAAGTCTTCTTATAAGTAGCCTCCCAGCATTAAACAAGGACGCTTTAAGCAAATTTTTTTTCAATCGCACGTATTTTCCAATAATCAGCAAAGAAACGTTACGTAACTTTTTATTTGCTCGTCACTCAGCACGCTTGTGTAGTTCTCAATGCGTGCGAATGCCTGAATGGCTGTGTACTCGTCGACTGTGCAAAGAGAACTGCAAGAGAAGCTGATGGATATTGTGGAGAACTTAGACAAAAGCGGATACGTTACATCTCTCTCTCTCTCTCTCTCCAGTACTTCCATTCAATTCTTCTCCTCTCTGCCTCTCCAGCCGCCCTCCCCCCACTCGTGCCAGGCAAATGACCAAAGACGGCGCCTAGTGACTCGTCGCACACAAAAGGGGCTTTCCTGGAGTGGCTTCGTCTTCCACTTGAATACGCTGTCTGCCCTCCACTCGAGGTACAGCCTGCAAACAAGTGTTGACTAGCAGCGGCTGGCTGGCTGTCTGGCGCGATTCGCGGCAATGGATACATTCAACTAACTTCATTTCCCTTTTAAATGCGTTCACGTTTCAATTCCCAAAGAATAATTAAATTATGAATAAAATACACCATGCTTAGAAAAAATTATTGCTCAGTTTGTGAATTGTATTGTGAGTACAGATGTAACATATTTTTATTCTGATTGAACACAGCATATTATTGGACGTTTCGCAGAACGATGCCAGTGATCGTTGCCCCAAAAACTGTAACTCTCTTCAGGTTCCTCTTCCAAAACTTCAGATATCTCAGCGTTCTGCACAAAAACTTAAACAATCCAAATTTTAAAACAATTTAAAATAAAATGTACATCACTAGGATTATTTTTGCTCATGAAAACCCAATTTAGTTTCAGTAAATTTGGTTCTATTTCAAGTAGACACTCGAAATGTGCTGTTGTTTTCAATATGCACGTTTTTCCTATTTTCCCATAATTTTGCCAGAGTGGAAGAATGAAGTTTCGGATCTCACCTCCTCAATATATCTGTACGTTTGGAGTAAAGAGCACTATATATTTTACAAAACCGAGGTTTTGACATTGTATATGGAATAATAAGCGATTTAGTCAATATGAAAGGACACTATGTGCCACAATGGTAACGACGTAAACTGTACTCCTGTAAATTTTCATATTTGTGACATAGTGTATGTGTATAAACTACTTACATATATATGTATATAGTTACGTGTTGTAGCTCGCACTGGCCTCAAGCTCNTGACCAACCTCGACCCTCCCCTCTCCACAGACAGACCATCTCTCTGCCCCGTCGCTCGTCCGGGTGGGGGAAGATATGATTGACAGCGGTGATCTAACTGGCGTCACAGCCCCTCCACCACCCCCTTGTGAGAGAAGCCGACTAGTGTAGAGGTGCGAAAGAATATTCTGGAAACTAGGACCCTCGGCGCAACGCGGCAATTAAAGAAATTTCTGGGCGATGGCCTACGACCGTACAAATACAAGCCACAGCTGGACTGTCGGCAGTCTTTCTGTGGACCCCAATTCGCTGAGTTTGGTATCCAGGCGAAGACTAGTGCGACGAGCGACGTCGGTGAAGAGGATGGACAACAACGGGAGATTACGAGGCGACAGCGGACGAGGTGTTTGTGTGGTGTGAATGGACGAGAGGGCGTGATATCCGACAAGCGAAGACTACTGTGCGTGAGGGCACTCGGAGAACTCTAGAACATTGCGGACTGCTGGGACCTGGACTAAACTGAGATGGGACTGAACGAATATGTTATACGGATTTTATTGTAAATACTGGAAGGTTCAAATATGGACACAATTGATGAAATAAGTGAATATGTTTTGATACACTGTCTATTGGGACTGATTCTTTATTATTTAATAACGTAAATTTTTTTGGTGGTAATNTTGAATATGTTTTGATACACTGTCTATTGGGACTGATTCTTTATTATTTAATAACGTAAATTTTTTTGGTGGTAATAGTAAGTTTTATTGATAGAATTCAGTAATTGTTAACAGCAAGTTATATCGATATATTGTGAGAATTTCGGTCTAGAGAATTTTGTTTGTAGTTGTTACAAATAAATTTAGGAAATTTTAATTAACTCTTTGATTTAATTAAAACCTCCACCACGTAAAGAACCTTATGTAGCGCACTAATATTGAGAAAAATTATAACAATATATTATACACATCATAGCTGTTTTCGTTCGAATCACAGACGTTTAGTTTTAGAGAAACAGAATTTTCAATGGCCTGATAACATGGGGAATCACACGAAATCGAGTAACGAAAGAAAATCCTATCGCGTGCACATAGAGTATGCAAGTTTAAAAAGCAGTCAGTTTGTTTTCCCGCGAGAATCGCTGTCCTTAACTTAACTTCGAATGGAGTAAAGCGAGCCAATAATATTATACTTGTGGCCATAGAAGTGTGAGGAAAAATAGATACTCCAATAACATATTGAAATAAATACACACCAATAAAATAGTTATCGTGCCTGTACCAACAAGCAAAACATTGTGATTCGCCTATTATAGTATAACGAGCTCCTTACATTGAATTATTATATGTACGAAGGTGATTTTAAGTATACCTATGTATGTGGTATGTATACAACCAAAGGGAAAATATATTTGTAAATATATTATAAATAATATGTATGTTTTTATTATATATATAGAAGTGATGTTATTTTCCAGTTAAGCAATAACAATATATTAAGCATATAATTGCTTAATAAAATTTAGTGTAATTTAATGCACGTAGAATAAGCTAACCTAATTCAAACCTAAAGTAACGGAACCACCGTCTACATATTCTGCCTAACAATATAAATACCCAGTAATTACAAAAAAATGCCTTCAAAAACCCCTAAATAAATACTGAAACAATACATTCTGAACAAAGGGAAATAGGTTCACTGGCCTGCACGGCGCGTGTGTTAAATAAAAGTTTCTGTTCGATGACGAAACCCTCAATCGTACAGTTTTTTGAGGTTTAGCCGGTCACTAAATGGNGTTAAATAAAAGTTTCTGTTCGATGACGAAACCCTCAATCGTACAGTTTTTTGAGGTTTAGCCGGTCACTAAATGGATAGATAAAATTTCCTTGCCGATAATAATGTAGAGATGGAGAGGGGACAAAAGCCATGGCAGGGGAAAAGGACGTACCCTGGCTTGAAACGGCGTCCGCCACGTGTGAAAACCTGGGGAAGACCTCANAGCCATGGCAGGGGAAAAGGACGTACCCTGGCTTGAAACGGCGTCCGCCACGTGTGAAAACCTGGGGAAGACCTCACAGGGAGTTGAATCCCGGATAGTCGTGGTGGAAGGCTGACGAGTCACGTTTTAACCACGATGATAAAATTATTTACACTCCCGCCATATTCATGAAGCACCTGAACCAATTAAAGCATTTAAATTGAAATTATTGCCTAGCATATCACAATTGGCGTGAAAAAAATTCTGTGGGAATCGATTTATTGGTCCTAGCCATATTGGAAAAAAATCTCAGTATATTCATGTGGTGCCATCTACATAAATTTTGGGCAAGAATGTTATGTAGGTATTAGCAAAATCCATGTTTGTCATAGATACTGAAAGCATATAAAGTTTATTTGAGTCAGAGGGAATCAGCTAATTTGTCCCCGAGATATGGCGTAAATAATCCATATTATTATGTGTAATATCTCCATCAATGGCAGACAAAAATATTACGTATTAGCACATTCTATGTATGTACTCTATACTGCTCGCACAGAGATTTATTTGAAATATTTGGTACACTAACCTAAAATATTTGCGTGCTGGTTATTTTGAAAAAATATGACTACCTCTTATGTCATATAAATTTAAATGGACTAAAAAAGTATGGCATGTCACCTGAATTTGCAGAGAATCATTAATTCTTTCCGAGATAGGACATAAAACGGAATTTTTATGCGGTGCTATCTTCAAAAAAGGCTCTCTGTAGTCAAATTTGACGGTTGTTATATCGATAAACTGTTAGCATATAAAGTTAAGTTGAATTAATTTCATGTTTTATTAGCTATAGGACACTAAACGTTTATAAAGCCGCCAGTTTGAAAATTAGTGTCCCACCCACTTAAAACATATCCGTTTACTCATCCCACCATAGTACTATTTCTCTTNCGCCAGTTTGAAAATTAGTGTCCCACCCACTTAAAACATATCCGTTTACTCATCCCACCATAGTACTATTTCTCTTACAAAATTTGTGGGAAATAAGTTTATTATTTCTCGAGTTATGACTTAAAAATTTTTTTTTCATATAGTACTTTCTTACAAAATGGGGGACAAAAGTGTCTCTGTGTAGACATATTTTAAGGTTGTTATATATACTACCTGCACACAAAGTTCTGTTTAAATTGGTTTCATGATTTTATAGATATAGCATACAAGCCGAAATATTTATTTGACCACTATTTTGAAAATAAACGAATGACCCATTGAAAACATTTCACATTAGACGGTCGACTGCAGTTGTACTTGTGTGCCAAATGCGGTAAGAATCGGGTTATTATTTCGCAAGATGGGACTTAAAAATGTAATTGTTTTTTTTTCGGGTGACACTGTCTTAGATTATGGCGTACAAGAGAGTCTTTCTATAGACGCATTGACAGTTGTAATATATTGCCAGCATACTAAGCTAAGACGAAATTAGTTCTATAGTTTCGTAGTTTAAGCATACAATGCTAAATTGTTTATAAGGGCGTTGTCTTGAAAATAAGTTCCTGACCCTCTTCACACTTACAATTTTGGATCGCCTGCCATGGAACTACTTGTTTGCCAAATTTCGAAGGAATCTGGTAATATTAACCCGACATTTGACATAATTTTATTTTTTCATGTGGTTCCATCTTACAAAATGGCGAACAACGAGTCTCCGTGTAGATATACTTAATAGTCGTTGTAAAAGATACTGCCAGCATACAATGTTAAGTTGAAATTGGTTACATAGTTTTCTAGAGATAGAATAAAAAGCTTAAATGTTTATATAGTCGCCATTTTGAAAATATTTAGACCCACTTATAACATGTGACTTTATATGGTCTATCATAGTACTAATAGTATGCTAAATTTGGTAGGAATAGGTTGATTGTTTCACCAGATACGACATAAAAAAATTTATTTCATAATGTGGCACTATCTTACAAAGTGGTTGACAAACGTTATCTAAGTGTTGGCATATGATGCATTTAACAGATGCTTCGAGTATACACACTTTGGTATAAATTGGCCGGACGTTACGGCAAATATCGCAAATAAACTTAAAATATATGTGTCCGCCATTTTGAAAATAACTGCCTTACATATTTCAATGGCATGTGTTTACATGGCCTACCATATGTGCCCAATTTGGTGAGAATTGGTTATGCAGTTTTCGAGATATATCATACAAGCTTTATTTCTTCATATAGAGTTATCATCCGAAAAGTTAGATCAACAACAGCATTCATCTCGAAAATCAATGTTTATATGATTCGCTGTAATAATAACAAAACTTTGTTAAAGTCGGTTGAATGGTTACCGAGGAGTGCGATGTCCATACTAACTTATACACTGAAGAGCCAAAAAAAAAACTGGTTTATGAGTGCCTATGCAAATAACAGAGGTATGGAACCAATCAGAGTAACGCGATGCGGTCGGCAGCTAGATCGGTTACTGCTCCTACAATGGCAGGTTAATCAAGATTTAAGTGAGTTGGAACGGGGTCTTATAGTCGACGCACGAGAGATGGGACATAGCATCTCCGAGGTAGCGATAACATTAGGATGTTCGCGTACGACCATTTCACGAGTGTACTGTGAATGTCGGGAATCCGGTAAAACATCACATCTTCGCCATGGCTGTGGCCGGAAAAAGATCGTGAAAGAACGGGACAAACGACGACTGACGAGAATCATTAAACGTGACAGACGTACAACCCTTTCTCAAATTGGCGCAGATTGGATTTGTGGACTGCCCTGCAAGATTCATGGTGTGAATTGCCTCCTGCATACCTTCAGACATTAGTCGAGTCCATGCCACGTCGTCTTGCGGCACTTCTGCGTGCTCGGGGAGTACCTACACGACATTAGGCTGGTGTACCATTTTTTTTGGCTCTTCAGTGTATATGTGTAATGATTTGAAATTCGGTTCACGCGTTAAAAAAGTTTTTGGGGAGGGGGGACACACACAGCCTCTCCCAGGGGACCCCGTGGGTTGGGTGTCCTCGGCATTCGTCGTCAGGGCTGGCGGCAGGACGACGCTTGGCGTCCGCGCCTTTATAGTTTCCGCTGCCGGGGCTCGGCTGTTGTCTTAACAGCGGCCCGGGCTGCTTACCATTGTTCACTCGCTCGCCTTCCTAGTTCTCTGGCTTACTACATGTCTCCTGTATGCTTCGGGATTCTACTACATTCCAATTCATAACATTACCAAAACCCATTCATAGCATTGCAATTATGTTTGAACGATTGTTTAAGTATTTGTAGGTAATTACTTATTGAAGCTATATATTTTCGTTGTGTATTTTATCTTAAAAATGTCAGCGCATCATATAGGTTCCTGGAGTTAAATTATTACTTCGTATTTTTGGACAGTGTGCGGCAGACGGTATATTTTAAATTTAATATTTTTTGGAATGTAAGTAAATAAATGTAGCTGTTGACTTAATTACTTTTTGAGTTAGTGTGAAGTTGAAAATTTTTAATACCAAAGTGGTGTAGCGTCTATCGTATTTTGACATTGAGAAGAAATCTTTTTCCTACTTCAGAAATTTTTTGTCTGTATTTTAGGATGACTTACTAACTTTTAACCAGGGGATGCTAAAGACAAATTACGGGCGTTTGCATGGATAGTAACGAAGATAATCTTGGGAATAATTTTCTAGCGCATAAGGAAGTACGGAACTGGATTGGAGTGGAGATGTTTGGGTGGTTCTTAACAACGAGGTCCTTAGAGTCGACGAGGGTGAAGTGAATAGAAGGCGGAGCAGCGCTGGACTGCAAGGGCGAAAAAAACACTTGAGATTCCCGAGTAATCCTGCCGAACAAGCGTCATCGTCCGGCTTGGAACCCACGTTCGAAAATCCGGGAGCGAAACCACCGGGAATCGAAACCAGTTTGTTTTAGAGAGAGGCGAGTACTCTAGCCGCCGTACCACCGTGGCCCCAAACTACGGAATTGTTTCGATAACATTTTTAAAAGTATATCTGTTATCGGCAGTTATTTTGTAAGTTTGTCCGCGGTAAATGTTTTGCCTTCAACATATTTGACGAACATGGTTTTAGGACCATGAGAAGAAAATTTAATTTTTTTGTCCTAAGTACCAGACGATGCGGTCAGAGCACTCTAGTTCACCCTCTTTTGGACCTACGAGCATTTACCGAGATGAGCGTATCCCAGTTTACGGTATACGACATCTTGCACCATGTCAGAGTACGTACTTGTAGGCCTGGCAGAAGCATCCCATTAATCGCCTTCCAGAACAAAAAATGCTAGCAGAGAACATCAAGCCTGACCCAGTGAACAATAGGGCTCTGTCCTGGTTACATATACTTGAAGAAATTATTCGCAAATTAACCAAACCAGAATGTGTATAGAGTGAAAGCGCGAATGGTATCCCCCCCCCCACCTTTTTATACATCCATAATATCATTCGCTCATTTGCTCAGGAAAAAGTTATACCAATGCATAAGAAAGTTACCAACTCTGCATTGAAGCGGTGCTGTTCATGTATGTTCAGCCTGACCAGTGGTATTATTTCAATGCAATCGATTGATTAAAAACTTCAATAGTTAGAGTTTGGAAAATTTATTAGAAATTCTTTGATTCGATTCTGACCCTTCGCCGTTTTGCTGACGTGTTTACATACGGCGAGAACGAGAAGGCAGGCACAGTTAACAGTTCAGCTGACATAATTAAAGAGCACCATTACGGAAATGATACCGTAATATTGGGCATACGCCCACCCTTCCGTATGTCTGGTGGAAGCTCTTTAACCGGTTATGTGCCGAGGTAGGTTATCATCCAGTAATAAGTCAAGCTATTCAGGAGTGCAATGAGTGCTACATTTATTGTTTAAAGCTGAAGACGCATGTCGAGATCTGGGTTGAACTGGATGACGACTGCTTGGGAACTGAGTGCATCGCCAGTTTGGGTTGGCCGACCAGGTACCCCGATCTCGGTCATACTGAGCATGCTAAGGACGCACCTGGCCATAGATTCGTGGGGCGTCCAATACCTCCAAGAACCCACCAGGAGCTTCGGGAAGCTTTGATGTACGAATGGCGATCCATACCCCAAAAACTGCTCGACAGTCGTGTTAAAACATGGAATACCATTCTACTGCGTGTTTCGCAGCCTGAGCGACACACGTCTCAATCATTCTCTAACACAATGCCTCAATCAAGTGACATATGTGTGATATAGGACGTAATATAGTCTGTTATTGATAGTAAGACATTTGGATGCGGAGTTGGCATAAGTCGTTTATGTATAAGAAATTGTGGTATTAGGTATATGCCGGTGATATGGAAAACCCCTTAGTTTCCTAGAGAAAGTGTCCTCATTTAGCGATAACAGCCCCGATGTAGAAGTAACATCGCGAACTTCTATTGCATAGCTCCAGAAAACTCCGGCAAGGGCCCAATAGTCAATGGTAATGTATTGTCATTCTGTGACAACTTGACTTATTTCATGTTCTAAAAACTTTATTAAGTATGAATTTTAAGTAATTATTAAATTCCTAAGATACATCTTTAATTCTGCTTATATACAGATTAAATTCCGCCCTACAATATACTATTACAACAAATGAGCAGTGATTCATTCTAATGTGTAAATAATGCTCAAAATATCAAAATGGTTAGTAGAGCAATATGGGATACTATCCCAAAAATACCCACTGATTTTCCTAAGTATTCCATACTACCGGAAATCACGTCCTTATATTCGCAAGAAAGAAATATGAACCAACAGCTTGTGTAGGTAGTTGAACAAGGGGAGTAAGGGGACTGGTTCAAACATTTCGTCAGCTTAACAAAACAATCAGAAGTATCGCCTCTCTTGCTACATCTGTACGGGTATTCTTCGTAATAGAGAAATATTGCCGTGATATACATTGAACAAAAAAAACCACGTAACCCTATTTTGCCTGCCCGCGTACATTACCTACAATCTTCAGTCGCTAGATAAAACGTTAGTGGGATCCCTTGGAAGCTATTAGAGTGAAGAAAATGGTATTTGGATGAGCACAAATAATGGCACGTCTACAGGAGCTGATGAAGTTTGATTAATTTTCAGTCAATCCTTCACGCAGTAGCACCTCATTACTGACACATTCCACCAGATCCTTCGAACACGTCCTAGAAACTCAAAAGAATGCCAGTCTTGTCTTTCCGCATGGCATCTCGTCTCCGTCGAAGAAAAATAACGTATCAGACAGAGTGAGAAGGCCAGGAGCATCAGGAGTCATAACAAGACTTCAAGAGTCTCACGAGAAGGATGGAAATAAGAAGGGTAAACAGAAAATTTAAGAAAGGCGATCAGACGAAGAAAAGCTCTAAGCCATGTCCAAACAGCAGCAGTTGTCACCGACTCCTTTAATTTCCGATACTCGAGCAATTTTTGGATTTTGACAACCCGTACAAAAATCAAGAAGAAAACGTTGCGCAATGCATGTTTTGTTGTGGACATTTTTCTGAGGCTCCGAGAGGGGAATCATAAATCCATCGCGCTCTGTGCAGTCAATGGGCTTATTTAGACTGTATATCCGAAGAGGAAATAAAAAACACTTACATTTGCGACTTTTTTGAATGTCAAATATAATTATAAATATTTGAATACTATTTTTCATTTGGGTAATTTTTATTAATAAACGCAGTTTTTTTTTTAGCAGAAATGTCAGTATTCTTAATTTTACTCTGATATTTTTTTACCTTCTATTACACTTTGCCATAAAAATAGTTTTAAATAGTATAAAGTGTTATATTCATAATACACATGGCTATGTACAGGGTCGCACCTCCTTATTTCATACTTCTTTGCAACAACGAGCCAACCATTAAGCACATAAATGTTATTATTCTTTCGAAATAAGTAAGTGGTATTCAATAATACCCGTAGTTTCCCTTGTGTCATGCTGTACTTATCGTAGCTACTACGCATGCGCGTGTGAACACGAGCAACTTCAGCAGCCATCCCAGGTTACTTGAAACTGCGATAAACCACTCGTTCACTTCGTATTGTCGGTTAGTTAAGGTTATATTAGGTCAGCTAAAACTGTAAATAATATTTGAACGCAATTTCTTGGTTAAGTTCAGAGGTTCCTGTTGAGTTAGGATAATATTGTTACGCGAACCGAGACCGAGAAACCACCCCAAAGAAGAAAGCTGAGAATATTTGCAACAGCTTCGCTCCTTCTGTGGCTGCGGTCTGTTCCTCGAGCGAGTGCACTTTGTTTTGGATGTTCTGAAGGAAGTCCTGCACACAGCTGTTGCCGTGGCAAAAGCCGTGTCTCCCTGCTCCACATATAACGTCTACACGATCACATTCAGTTGGCATTCTATCTGTACGGCATGTCAACAGGAAAAAAAATTCCATGGAAACAGCTGTACACACAGGACTATAGTATGTTCACGGTAAACTGAGCACCTTTGACAGCCCTGCAATTTTTCCTTCTTATGCAAAATTAACATTACCAGGGGCCTGATCACTTTATTCATGTGTCAGTCACGTGAAAATGTGAAATTATTATATAAACAAATTGATTAATATTATTACATTAATACTCGTAAATAAAATACGAGGCGAAATAAATATTTACTTTGTTCATAAATCGTTACCAAACAACTTAAATTCAACATTAAGACGTTCTCTGCGTCGTTACCATTTTTACTGGGTGCATGCCAGTCAGTGTGCCATGTTTTTGAGAGCTGATGACGGTGAGGTGAGGAGAGGCGAGTTGATGGAGCAGCGCCGGAACGCAGGGGCGCGGGAAATATGAGAAATCCCTGAGAAAACCCGCCGACTATCGGCATCGTCAGGACTCGATTTCCCACACGCAAAAATTCCGGGAGTCACCTCGGCGGGAGGCAAGTAGTCTAACCACTACACCACCGCGGCCCCCTACACGCCGGTAAGGGGTAGTGACATTTTTTATCACGTTAAATAAAGTGCGTTCGTTCGCGGTGTATACTATACTGTGTACTCTTTATGCTCGGTAGACGTTCGAAGATCCACAGCCCCTGCACGCGAGTGGTGAAAACCTCTCAGGGATGCCGCTGTGGTATTCCCCAATGGACACCGGCTGATGCTTACCTCCTCGTCCCGAGGCGCGATAACGGTACCACGAGAGGGGGGGGGAGGTACCCCGGGGCAAAGCAATTCGCGGCACGTCCGTCGGCGAACGCCCGTGACCGGAATTCATGGCTAATGAAGCGTTGCATGTAATGACATGTAGGGTGTTGGGGGGATGGGGGGCTCGAGTCTGGCGCCACTTCTAGCCGATAGCGCACGCCGAGGTGCTCCCGCATTAATCAACTCCCCCCCCCCTCCTTCTCCGGGCCTGAAATAACTGTTTAATTAACATATTCCCGTACAAGCTGTGTACACTCATGTGAACGGGTACGCATCGTACATGTACGACATCCTTCAAAGTAAGTATCCGATGTTGTCCACGGTTCGTCGCCAGCGGCGAGGTAGACATCGTCACAGCATTTCGACGAGTGGTGGCTCACATTGGCGGATCTCATGCAGCCGATGGTATTTCCCGCCTGCCTCATCGCTGGCAACGAACCGTGGACAACCTTGGAGGAGACTACTTTATGGATGTCAAACAGCTCGTACGCGTAATATACGTACCCGTTCACATGAGTGTACACAGTTTGTACGAGAATATATCACGTAAGTCGTGATTTCAAGCAGCCGTGTTTGTCTTTGTTCCCTACCGGGCATTCCTGCATCCATACCCCATGTGTCGTCACACTATAAAAAGTATATGTCGCACACTTTCAACTGTACGTAGTACGTTTCCTGTGTTGTATCATATTCGGAAGATATTCAATAGTTGCTATGGCCTCTGAATCAGCCCTCGTATATCTTTAGCAGGGTTTTCAAAAGTGCTTGGTTTACCACGAAGAGCCTATGCAGTTATGGATAAAAACTTCGTGTAATCTCGGCGGTGTTTGTTCCGAAAACCCGAAGCTTTAGGGAATACGGAGAGGTTCCGTTTTTTTTGTATTTACTTAGCTCAGCTCCGCATTTTTTTTCATTACGGATCCCGTTTCCGTAAATTAACTGTATGAGAAAAAAATATTCGTTTCCATACACCAAACCAATTTTTTTTTGCAAGGTACTTGTTTTGGCTAAACAAATTTTTTTTTATTTCCCCTTAAGTCGCAGTAGCTCCGAACACAAACAATTTCTTCACTGAATCAAATGAATTGTTTAAATGTTTTTTGTGACAAACAAATATTTGTTTGTTTCATCACTTTAAACATATGTCTTGTATAAGTAAACACATAGTTGTGCTCGCCAACAAAATTATTTGTTTCTCAACACACGGACGTATTTCAAACAAATAATCCATTGCGTCGATCAATAATTTGGTTGTTAGCACAAAACGCTTTGGTCAATTTCTGCATATGATTTTCGCTGCCATCTCTGATCAGGGTTGCCAAATGGCCTGTTATTCCACAAAATGCGTGTAATTTGAAATCAGGCATGTAATTTAGCGTGTATTGACACATTTGCGCGAATTTAAGTGTAATTTTAATAATTATTTTTTCTAAAATAATTATAGAGCAATGGGAAAATATGTCTTTCTAAGAGAAAGTTTGGGAGGGTGTTGTCTATCCTGGGATTTTAGATTCGGGGATTTACCGAATGATATGCCATCTTCATGACCAAGCTACCATCGAACAGTTCTATACAGTGTTACATCAGACGTTCTTGGGCGCGGTCTAAGCTGAAGTTGTGTGATGTAACGAAACATTTACCAGTAGTATTCAATTTGTTGGGGACGTGTGCGTTTCATGTAGTGGGAATGGGTGAGTTGCGTGTTGTTATTATTAGGTAGGAGCCTTCGTGATGGATAAATGGATTATAAAAAAAGCAAAAGTAGGTGAACAGGTAGGTGATACAGACAGCGGTGAAACATCTGTGGTTGATGGTGCAGAGGCCCTGGTAAAATTACGGATAAAACTGACATTTCGCGGGAGCATAGAAAAATATCTGAAATACATAATGAGACGCAAAAACATAAACAGGTAAAAAAAAAAAAAAAATGGAAAAACTGTGCAAGTTCATATCTCCTTTATAAAGACTGGTTAGTCAGAAAATACCTAAAGATGCCGAGAAAGGCGTATTGCATGTTATTGCATATGGTAAAGTCTGCGACACTAATATTATAGCACACAAGTACGACTTTTTTCGTCACAGTAAATCAGAAAAATACCATAAAAATGTTAAAAATATAGCTAGAACACAGAAACTTATACACATGGTCATTTAAAAAACGCAGGAAAAATTTGCGAGTGCAGGAGTGAAACTGGCAGGGCTTCTGGCGACAAATGATATGCCTTTTATTTTGGTGGACACACTCCGACATTTTTCCAAATTCGAATATTGCAAAAAAAATAAAAAAAATAAAAAAAAAGCCTCTTCATTGAACTAAGGCAACTTCTCAAATAAAGGAATCTTTGGGACATTGTTTCGAGATGCGTCTATGTGACAAACTTCGTATTCCAGGTAGTTTTTTCTCCATGATAATGGATGAAACTACATATCAGGCTTGACCTAAAAAATGTGAATTTACTGCCGTATATTATGATTAAAATGACAGTACCGTAAAAACTAGATTTTTCTACTTGGTGGAATCAAGTTCTGGCACTGCTGACAGACTGTATAAATACCTAACATAAAGTTTACTTTAAAAAAGGTATTACATTATCAAACCTGATTTGGTTCTCTTCTGACCAATGTTATGGCAGGAGCAAACCATTATGTTTTCTTTCTTCTTATGCAGGAATTCCTCACATTCCTCATCATTGGGTTCTTCTGCCACCTGATTCATCTTTGAGCATCTTATGCCGGCTTAAAGCTCCCTCGGTATGTTGAGAATTTTCTCCTAAACTTAGGCTCTCATTTTAGCTGCAGTTATTATAGGCAGCGAAAATTCAGAGAATTTCAGGAGTTTTTTCACTTGGAAATTCACAAAATTCTGTCTTCTGCAACTACTCGTTGGTTATCACTTAAAGCCTCTGGTGACCGAGTTCTTAAGCAATATTCAGCTCTAAATTTCTACTTAAGGGAAACAGTTTTCAACGATCCGTCAAAAACACTGTAAGAAATGCTCGTAACTATGAAAATCCCTTTACTGAACTATACCTTGAGTTTATGTCTTATGTGTTAGGTATTCTTACTGACTTCAGTACTACATTTCAATATGAAATGCCCTTACTTCATACGCTAAAGTGAGTTGTAAAAAGGGCGATGAAAAACATTTATAATAACTATTTGTATGTTGACTAAGTGAAAAAGCTAATGTTGAAGATGACAAATATGACGACAAAAGATATGTTGTGGAACCTGAAGCAATTTACTTAGGCATTCGAGCGCAGCAGAGTGTAGAAAGACTAAATGAGACTCCAACTCCTCAAAGTAAGACTTGCAGTATTTCTTTCAACATTGCCTACATTTTTACGTATAATTAGTAAAGGAGCTACCCAAGTGGTTCGGGTTTCTACTTACTGATCTCCTTTTCAGCATGATCTCAATTATTGATCAAGCAGTATCTCAGTAATTTCAAGTACAATCATTGGCTTCCATTTTCCAAAGACTTCACGTTCTCAAACAATTTGTGGATGCGCAAGAATCTGATAAATAGTGGTCACCAATATTCATCTTTGGACCATTCAGAATATTTCTTGGGTCCCTGCAAGCCGCCAGAGGAATACTGAAGAAATGTTTTCAATTTAAAATATGCAGCAGGTAGGCCAGTTTTCCCCACAACAGCAGAACTCATTAAAAGGTTTTCGTTTCTACCATTTTCATATGGTAATGTAGAACGGTTATTTAGTTCTCTACGAAATTGTAAAACAAACTATAAAAATAAACTTGGCACAGAAACCATTGTCGCACTTCTTCGCACTAAACACGGTATTAATGAGCAAGAGAGGGGGGAAGGTGTAGATTTCAACCCGGATGAAGAAATGATTTAAAAAAAGATATGGGTTAAAAAAAATTACAATTTATTTGTGTGTAGTGGTCTGTGCAATAAATACATACAGTTTTAGCGAAGTGTAAATAAAGTGTCAAGTGAATACTGCAATAGACTACAACCGTCATATGTCAACATGCTCTATCTGCAATCCAGTATCCAACATTGGTGCGTTGGTACTTGATTTTAGTATTTTTTTCTTAAAAGCTTCTGAGATTGCCCTTAACACATTGTAAGTATTTCATTCTGTTTAAGCAGCATAAATGTATATTAAGGATGTGAATACAAGTTCTTACATTAAAACTGTACCATAAATTTAATTCTTATTCTAGGATGTTAAATTGTTCACTATATAATTTTGTAATTTACATCTTTGTGCCATTCAATTTTGAAGCTATCGAGAGTTCGCTATTTATTTTACCATAATAAGTACAATATTAATATGTTAGTGACAGGAAATTAGGTAATTTAGTATTTTAAAACTGAACAGTAAACTGAGTTACCTAATAAGTCATTGTTATAATATACAGGTCAAGTGATCATTTTAGTAAATAAAGAAACAAACTGAAAATGGCCTTAGGCAGCGTTAAAATTATTGGTTTGGCACTTTTGTATGTTTCCATTTCATGATTTGTTGTTTGTAAACTTCAATTTTGAACACTTCAATCGTCACTTATTTGCTGTTCGGTTCAACAGGGAAACTGAACTCTTAAAATTATAGAACAAAAATTCCATTCGTTCCTAAAATAAACAGTTTTAACTTATAATAATGCCACACTCACATATATCAATACCAGATTAAAATTGCAATACCATAAAGTCAAAATACATGTCAATAATATTTCAGTGCTGTTTACTTTATTAAATATTTATTTCGATTTTGGATATATATTTTGTGTTAAAAATTGATTTATTTACGCATTTACAATTTACACCATCAAAATAAATATGTAGCTGATTAGGTACGTTAAATGTAGTAATTTCTTAGCGTAAAAGTTGGCGAAGGACAAAACGAAATCAAATTGACAAATAAACGTTAAATTTGTCCATTAAATTATATTATAAAGTAATTTGTTAAGAAAAAGTGACGATTGTAAAACATTCTTAAGTATTGTATCGGCTGAACGTAATACAAGGCCATTTAAACAAGAGTTAGTTGAGACGGATGTGACGAGGAAAAGCCTGTATCGTCTTTGAGAAAACATGTTCGCCGTACAAGTGTAAATGGCGTGTATTGGCGTGTTTTTTGAACCTCGGGGTCGTGCAATCTTGCAACTATACTCTGGCAACCCTGTCTTTGAGAGTCGCGCACGTGCGACGAATAACCGTTTTCGCGATTCGTGTCTGCGAGTCGTGACAACGGCAGATGAAAGTACAAGACAGCTGTTGGAAGACTGGGGCGCCAGCAGCCTGATAGAAGTATTCGAAGGTAAGTAAACTAATTACGTATTTCATTGCCATTTTGTTTGTATGGGTGAGTGTTGCTGTAGGTATACGTGTTTAGGTTATGTCGGTGCCAGAACACGTTTTTTCTATCATCTGCTGTATTATTTTATATCACATTTAATGTAATCATGAATAACGAATAGTAATAATAGTGATTCCAAAACTCGTAACCAAATTACGAGTAACTGCTAGTCGTTCCTCGTGTTAACGTTTTGTGAGGGGATCATTCCAGTCGCCACGTGTTCAGCCGTTGGTTTTGCAGTTAAGTTTACTTAATCAGGTGCACGAGCACTCTCCATGTCCCAACATTGAACTGCTTCTATGCCAATACGACTAGCAAAAACGGCGCGGATTTGGTTTGAGGGTAGAACCCTGATTATTAACAAATTGCTTTGAGATGTATGTATACTTACTCTAGGCGATTTTGTAATGCAGTTTAATTTAATTCAAATTGGTAAAAGTGTTTTATTATTATTATTATGGTGCTTGTTATTTAAAAATTAAGATATAAACAAACAAGTTCATCACTGTCGACCATGTGATTTTTACAAATGTGTTCCTTTCGGGTAGGTCAATGTTCCGTACATGCGCCGACGACGAACAAGCGGTCTACCTCGTATTTAGTCTTTGGCGTTGCCTCGCCCTGGGTGCACTCCACATTCGCAATTTATTAATTTATTTAACAGCACCCCGACCTGGCCGGGCTGGCAGGTCCCGCGTCCCGCGTCCCGGAACGAGCGACTCCGCCGTTGATGCGGGGGTGTGCTGGGACGAGGGGGTTGTTCGGGGGAGGGTGTGNCGGAACGAGCGACTCCGCCGTTGATGCGGGGGTGTGCTGGGACGAGGGGGTTGTTCGGGGGAGGGTGTGCGGTACGTGGGGGCGTTGATAAAAACCACTTGGCGCCGATAATTGAAACATTCATCACGACGCGAGGGCTGCAACCCCCCTGCGCGCGGGCCACAGACACACAGGACGGCGTGCCGGCCGGCGATCGGAACACGATGCGAATACGAGTCAATCAGAGGGATTCTCATCGCTCCTCGAGCCGTCCGCGCGTGGCTTCGCCCGGCTAGTCGCGCGTGATTGTCACATCACGGGCAATAATGCTCGCGACAAAATAAATTACGTAATCCACGCTACTTAAATTTTATTGCTCTAATAAATTTCAGCCATAGAATTAAAAAAAAAAATTTATTGCCCGTTTGCGATACAAAACTTATCGTGTTCTTTAACCCATTAGGATAGTGTATGGACTTATGAATCTGTTTTATAATGGTGGCTACAAACCATACTGAGAATTATCTTCTTTGTTAAGCAGTAAAATAAGTTCGAGAAAAAAAACCTTGTAATGATGTGGATACACCATAAGTAAAATGTTTAATTATATCATTAATTAATACACACGTATATAAACACTCAATCTTATAACCGTGTACGTGTCTTTGCAAGACACCTGAGGAGCGGATGTGAGTTTGTGAGGGATGGAGGTCTTAATGAAAATAACTAAACTAAATTGGTTTNGCAAGACACCTGAGGAGCGGATGTGAGTTTGTGAGGGATGGAGGTCTTAATGAAAATAACTAAACTAAATTGGTTTTTTAATGTTTTCACACAGCTGTTATTTAAAGCATTAAATTTTCTGTCTCCACTATTACTTTTTTTATTTCTCACTGAGAGCAATATTTAATGTATATTACAACTCTAATTAAAGTCCTTCAAATGCTTCTGATTGGTTACATTCAANGCAAGACACCTGAGGAGCGGATGTGAGTTTGTGAGGGATGGAGGTCTTAATGAAAATAACTAAACTAAATTGGTTTATTAATGTTTTCACACAGCTGTTATTTAAAGCATTAAATTTTCTGTCTCCACTATTACTTTTTTTATTTCCCACTGAGAGCAATATTTAATGTATATTACAACTCTAATTAAAGTCCTTCAAATGCTTCTGATTGGTTACATTCAATTAACTCATACTCATCATTAACACACGTTCAGTATGTCTGTTACCATCATCTGTAATGTATTTCACTCGTGCATCTAGTACAATAGTCCAGCCTGCCAGTCGCACTATTCGCTGTGCCTATTCTGGCAGTCTCAGATTTTCCATCCTCTGGTCACTTCTCTCGCCTCTCGTTTCGCTCGTCGTCTATCGCTGAAACTCCAGCCACTCATCCACTAATCCACTCGACCACTCCCGGCTCGGAGGCCCAACACGCTTTTTATAACCGCTGGCCTTGACCTGGAAGGTTCGCCACACCCCGAGTCTTGCTGAGAGTAACGAGTTTGGTTATCCAGAGCATTCTTCACACGTCTCAAATACACCTGATACTCAAGGTCTGGAGCAGTATTCGGCCTGCTAGGCATAACAGGCACGCATAGTAAACATTCCTATGTGAGGGAGGTTGTATTACTTAAGTTAGTTTCTTATTTAAAATGTTATTATCAGCAATTATGGGGGACTGTATGATTCTCATTGTTTCTTCTGTTAAATTCAATAGCGTTGCATGTCTGTGGTTACAGTCCTAATTTTGCAAGTATTTATATTGTGTAGTTACCTCTTCTTTTTATTTAATCAAATTTTCTTCCCTGTGCCATGATTAGTTTTTAAAGTAATACTGTAGATATACAAGGCGCTGAACCTATGATTAAAAGAAAAGTATCTTTACTCATACAGGTGATATATTTCACAAGTTATTATGTAAAATGAATAGCAGAAACAGCAGTAACACAAAATACAAAGAAAACAACATTCTGCTACAACATTCGAAACCCGATAAGGCTTCGGCATAACAGAATTTTATACGATAACAGGGTTGCAACAAATGAATTTCTCTATGGCATAATTTAATGGCAGCTACCGGTTCTGACATGGTTGCTGATATTCTTTAAACTACACATCATCCTGGATTCAATGGTTCCATTTAAAATCCTTTCTGTGAAATTTATAATTATCACGTGTTTGAGCTCCACCTTTAACGGCACGTATCGCCCTTACGAAGCATCGTATACCAGATGCCACATATATGTATTCGACGTAGTATTTCATGATGGAATATGCCGGCGGAGTTTGTCGGTGTTGTTCAGACTCACCCTTTATAGTTGCAAAGCTATGTCTGCATGGCACACGTATCTCAAGTAAGAAGAAAAGAATAAACATACATCTAAAATAAGTCAAGGTTGGGCGTCATCAATGCACTTATTCAATAATGCGTAGAAAATATGTAGCTTTGGCCAAGTCGCTAATTATTTTAAAAAAACTTCGACAAAAACAGAGAAGGCGATCAGAGGAGAAGACAGTATACAATATTATTCCAAACTCCAAGTCAAAACCCTGTCATATGATTTCTTGTGTGGAATAAGGAAGAAAAATGTTATACGCCTGATGTTTTCAATTCGATTTTTAAAAGAATCGAGTCCTTAAAAAGATGTACACTACCTCGGATTCTTAAATATTTTTTACTAACATGAAATATGTAATCTTTTAAATTATATGTAAATCGCCCCATTCATTAAATTATGCAAGAGTTTACATTCTAATATCATACAGAACTGTACGTAGTGAAGCTGAAAACAAAATATATGTAATGAGTAGTAGCGATCACATTAAAATTATTAGACATATTTGACTTGGTGTAGTACATTCTGGCGTAGGTTTCCTGAGAATACAACTATAAAGTCTGAAATGTTTGCGTTTGTTTTCCCTGCAAACTATGCAAAGTGTCCGAATCTGCTTAATGAAATAAAATTATATTTCCCAAGTATTACCGAATTTGTCGATTTCATTTCAATATATATATCATTCATGACTTTCGTGTTTCATCATTAGTGTTTACAAATTATATTTAAATTACATCATTTGAAAATTTTGATTTTCAGGAAAGCCCTTTTCTATTAATAACTGTAGATCATTAGTCATATTTTTTGCTAGCCATTTCCCACAATTATCCATATGTCAGTTTTTTTACTTGAAGTTAAATATAATCCTGCGCACAATCATCAACTCTGTAAGACGCAGCGGAGTCAGCATAGACGAACACAGCAAATGTTCTACGATGAGACAGTGACATCATTTCGGGGACTCATATCTGTTCCCTTCTTCGAACGCACACACAAATGAGATGATACCGTCATGTAGCAACTCAGGCTGATATTGCGACGAAACTGCTTGGCGTTAAATAAAAATTTATAATAATTATTATTATTCGAGCCTGTACACACAGTTCAGTTTATTACCACTGACGGCTTTTAGCAACTACAGGCCCTTGTATTGTATGGAACTGTAAAGAATGCATAATATCCTTATTTATTTTGTAAAAAAATAACTTTTCCGGCCATTCCTAGGGGATTTAAGTTATTGTTTGACTTTTTTTGTAGCTTGCCCCAAATGTGAGGGAAAAAACGGTTGAAAAAAAAAAAGAAAATTATTTACATCCGCCTGTTTCTCTGGGATTTAAATCATCATCAAGATCGTATTCATCACATGCCTACCAGCTGGATGCTCTCTGGAATCCTACATCACTCGACATTATCCCAGGCCTTTGAAGAGATGCGTCGCAAACGAGTTTACTTAATTTTATAAGAATTATGTAACGAAAGAAAAAAAGTCTAAACAGCTGTGTTATGTATAAAATATCTTTCACAGTCACTCAAGTCACTGTAGTCACTCAAGGTGACACACTAGTACGGTCAGGAAGGCCGAATCGGCTATGATCGGAGTCCAAAGTTTCTATCTTCGCCCTACGCCACCTTTCCATCATTCACCAGTGCAAGACAGTGGTAACAATCGCCAAGACTGTAAAACGTTATTTGGTTTCAACTTAAATAATTACGTTGTCTCACTGGCAATAACATTTATTTTCATGATAACGTAAGCTGTACCAAAAGGTGTACGTTTTGGCTGTGAAAATTTTTCTCAATATAATACTTTCCGAGGAAAAAATTTTGTAAATTTCTCGTATCCGTGTGTGATGATAATATTGAAAACAAATGATGTTCTTTTTCTAAATATGTTATCATGTATTGTTCTTCGTATTTCTGAGCGTATAATATTTTTTTTTTATACTCGTTCACTTATATATTTTTGTTTGTATTTCTTGATTAGCACATATTGTAAATACAATTTCATAGGATATACTGAGTTTTATTGCAGATTTACTATCTTGTAGCACATCTAACTCTGTACTGTCCGGTTTCAAGGCTATATATTTTACAAAATCGTATTATGTTATTCTTATTTCCCTATTTATATCGCTAGCAACTTCACGTTTGAAATTTCGATCAATCTAAATCTTATCGCAATGAATAAAGCATTTGGGTAGCAAAATAAATATACAGTTTTACTGAAATAGCTATTTGTAATAAAATTACTACTGTTGTTATTTCGAGGGATTTTCTCGCTTAATACAATAGAATAACAGAGATAAAACCAGACAATGTGTAATATTTCAAACGATTACAATTAATAGCCTTCATTCATTGGGCAATACACACTACATTTCATTAAGATGGAAACAGCATGTCGTTAATTAATTATAAGATTATATAATCTCATTATGAAAAACAATACATATTTTTGCGGTTACAGGGAAAATTAATATTGTATTCTATGAAGTGTATAACAATTTTCAAATGTTGATGACCTTTTGAAGTACATAAAACATGTTCTTTTTGCCGTCTTCAGCTTTTCGGAGTTTCGAACTTACGAATTAAGTCCCACAGGCTCTGCGAATGTTACTCGTGCAAATTATGACGAATTTATGAAAGTATTATCAGATCTCCAGTGGTAAATAATTTCATTATTATGATTGACGCGATGAGTCGCTCATAATCGAGTTTTAAATGTGCTCGTCAATGTACTCGTCGTCGCACCATTGTTTCCCGATGATTATCTACACAAGTGAAACTAGTGCAGCAGCAAAATTGAAATACACGAGCGGCAAGAAGAACTTGTGGATATTTACGTGACAACGGGACACGGAAAAATAACCACCTGCTGCGCTGAAGACCTTGTTCGACTGACCTTTCTCCCTCCAAGTGACCTTCACTTTCGGTTGCTTGGATACCGATGACATTACACTAACGCGACAATCAATAGTCCCCATAAGCGGTCCTACCTTAAATTTCCTCCGCTCCCACTTAAGTTAATTATGGTTTTTTGAAAATGTGTTAAATCGCCATGAGATATATGGAAATAAATACGACTCATTTAAAAGTTCTCAAAAGGCTACAAGTAATAACGAATAATTCGAAATCGGTATCGGTGGAGTATTTGGGGCGGGGTTACTTGTTGATACAATATTTTTCACAGTTATTTAAACTTCCTTCCATTTCGGAGAGACTATTTGTAATGTTCAGTGTTTCAATTGGCACAGCTGAATATCTTAAACATCCCACTGGAAAGGGAGATATTTAAATGTGATTTTTTGTGTCACAAAGTTACCCTAACTTGTCGCAAAGTGGTTACCCTTACCGGCTCACGGTAAGGGTATATCACCTTACTGTTACTCCCATGCTATATCTAGAATGTTATAATACCGTAAGACGACCGTGCAATTGGCCAAAACGTAACGTGCGAGTAGCAGATAACAGTAGCGTTATATATCGTCGAAGATTTTTGTTCAGATGTCAGGTTTCTGCGATTCTAGCTCCCATGAATTCTGCTAGGTGCGTGCGTGAAACAAGCTGAAGGCATTCCGTTACCTACTAGTTTTTGTAGCCTCGCGCTTTTAATTCTTTCTTCCACAAAACATTTCAATCTTCTGTAAAACCCACATATTGCAAACGAATTTTCATCATCATGTTTTCCATCGACATTTCGCCCCGAAGCAAAAACCGGCGATGAAGATAAATTTCATTCATTTGTTACATCTCTGCGAGATGATCGTCAGAAAGCAGCGTGGGCGGAATAGGTACAGAACATTTGGCTGTTCACTACGCAGAAACACGTCGAAAAGGAGAGCTTCGAACTTTGACAGCCTTTACACAAATTTAAGCTGTTAACGCGAATTTAGGATTGGCGACATGGATATTTAGAAGCAATTGCATGTCAACATTAGTGACTGTTCTTTGAAACCCAGCCTTGTTTGTAAGTCGATACTTTATTGCAGGTTCAACATCCGTCGCGTAAAGACTATAACATTTATTTTCTAAATATATATGTGTCGATATTGCTACTTACAGCACAGAGAATTTTTTTTTTCTCTCATATGTGCTGAGTTTTTGAACTCAAGAAATGTAGATCTAACTCTGAAAATTTTCAAGGCGTGGGAAAAACCGGAGTTCTATACGTGGTATGGTGGATAATAATAAGAGGAATCGCTTTGGGACCACAGATTCATAATGCCCAATTCCACTTAAGCAACTCTTGCAAATATTCTATAACTTATGGCAGCATTCTATTTAATAATTCAGATATTTTCATGGTGCTAAGGGTACCATAAAATAACCTGTAAAAATAAAAGTAGTGTGATTTTGTTTTCGCGTAAGTTACTTTTAAAATTAAATTAATTCCTTTAAATGTTTTATTTTTAGATTAACTTTTTTAAAAGAATAAAAAAGCAGTGCACATTAGTTATCTTTGTTGTATTGAACTGCGTAGTTAATCACATTTCTATCGTCTCCGTCTATGTGGAAAACTACTTTCTCGCTTGTCAGAGTCAAATAAAATTCTCCTAATTTAATAATACAAATCTGTTATTCATCTGAATATATTGAAGCCGTGTATACATGTAATTACCGCATTATTAACTCCATTGCATTCGTGAGTATAAAAACCCATGAAATGTATTTTTCCACTAAATAACTATCTATGCCCATTAAATATGAAAAGTATTATTTCGTCTTAACAAGTAAAATTGATGCACAATAGCCTTTGTTGGTTCTGATAAATAAGAAGGGTTCTTAATTAACTANTTCGTCTTAACAAGTAAAATTGATGCACAATAGCCTTTGTTGGTTCTGATAAATAAGAAGGGTTCTTAATTAACTACACGTAATCGAATTTCAACTATAAACTTTTTAAGAGTTATCACAACATTCTTTAAGGATTGTAGTATTAAAAAATTATTTTCGTACTACAAAAATAACTATTTCCCTTATTCACTCTTACACACCCATACACACACACACTAAATATTTCAACCCAAACAAAAATTCACTTGAATTATTTACCATTTCTTAACTTATATCGGGATGACAAACTTAACGATACAAAATTATTCCCATTTATGTAGGAAGTAATTGAGTTGTAAGTAATANCTTATATCGGGATGACAAACTTAACGATACAAAATTATTCCCATTTATGTAGGAAGTAATTGAGTTGTAAGTAATAAATATAAATACTTCTTGAGCAGTCGAGCTGGTCCGTTATTTATTACTGACAACTCAGTCAATTCCTACATAGATGGGAATTTAAATTTGTCCTCCTGATGTAAATTCAGGCGTGGTAAATAAGTCCCATGAATTTTATAATGTGTGTTTGGGTTGGAATATTTAGCGTGTGTGCAAGGGGAATAGTTGTATTTGCCGTAGGAAAATTAATTATAAAATTTTTTATTCCTAAAAAAAATTGTCTCTATTCTAAAATTTTTTTAGTCTGAATTTTATTAAGTGTAGTTCGTTACGCAGGTTCCTGATTCATCATATTCATTACGATTGAAATGTTGACGTGTTAATGTGATACACCCGTGTACTTGTATTTACATCCGTACCTGTTTATCGGCAGTGATGCTGCATCTCTACAATAACTGGAACACGGCCCTTGTGCCTGAACACACGCGTGCACACGTTGCTACATTGACTGACATAATGAATCCGTTTCATTGCCTTATTGTCTAACATGAAATGGATGTCAAAAGTGCAATGAGACCAGTTAATATGCAACTGTAGCATGTACACAAACAAGGGTGCACCTACTGGTAAGCTGACACACACAGGCTTTTGATTTGTAAACAATGCACCCTAGAACCTAACGTCATGAAAAATGTTTTTATTTGTTTTTAAGTGTACTATCCAGACACCAGTTACTTTCTATAAAAATCGAAACTTTCTGTTTAAGTATGCGTGTGAAAAAGATTGAAACATAATAATCTTTTTTTCCATTTACATCCGTAATTTGACCACCCATTTTAACAAATAAGCGTGAGAGGATTTTTATAAACAGTAATATTCGTGCATCGTGTGACTCATTGTGATGCCAACATTAGTAAAGCTTCGGTTTTAAGATTAAAATAAAGTGTTGAGTACACTCAATGCAATAACAATTTATATATTCTCTAAAAATTATTTTGTAACATGCAATGTTTGTAAACAGTTATACACTGAAGAGCCAAAAAAAGTGGTACACCTGCCTAATATAGTGTAGGGCCCCCCGAGCAGGCATAAGTGCCGCAAGACGACGTGGCATGGACTCGACTAATGTCTGAAGATATTCAGGAGGCAATCCACACCATGAATCCTGCAGTGCAGTCCACAAATCCAATCTGCGCCAATTTGAGAAAGGGTTGTACGTCTGTCACGTTTAATGATTCTCGTCAGTCGTCGTTTGTCCCGTTCGTTCACGATCTTTTTTCGGCCGCAGCAATGTCGTAGATGCGATGTTTTACCGAATTCCCGATATTCACGGTACACTCGTGAAATTATCGTACGCGAACATCCAAATGTTATCGCTACCTCGGATATTCTATGTCCCATCTCTCGTGCGCCGACTATAACATAACGTTCAAACTCACTTAAATCCTGATAACCTGCCATTGTAGCAGCAGTAACCGATCTAGCTGTCGACCGCATCGCGTTCCTGTGATTGGTTCCATACCTCTGTTATTTGCATACGCACGCCAATACCAATTTTTTTGGCTCTTCGGTGTATAATGCGATAATTTGCAAACACTTATAAAGTTTCGTATGATGGTACATGTCTTCTGCCGGAATTGGGCCACGTCGCATTTTTTACGACAGTGTCTAAAAAAACACCGGATTGGAACTGGCATAATACGAAATTGATACCTAACTGTTTCATGGTCTCTGGAAGTTGGATGTGATCACAATGTGGGGCCGAAAATGTCTGGATGTCTCTACAATACTGGGTCTGCAATGGCTGGATGTCGCAAGTGTGCCAGGTCTGTGGCGGCTAAATGTATGTACATCTGATATTCAGTATGACAATGCAAGAATATATATTTTTTTTTAATTTACGAAGTTATAGAGGTTTTTTTACTCTACATGCACTCATTTCATTTATTTTTCTTTTCACTATATGATATTAAAATCTTTTGGCTTGCCGAGTAAGCGATATCAACTTATGAACCTTGAGTCTATACCCCAGCATGCTAGTACTCCAGTTTTTAATTTTCTGACTCTTGTCAAGTAACTGAGATTACATATATATATAATATATATAATTACACAAATGATTAATAACATTTATTTATAAATTCCATGGAATTAAACCCAAAATTTTAAGAAGACAGATTATTTAGCATTGGCTATTTCTGTGGCATGCAAATAAATTTTGTTGATTTGTTTGTTTATAGTTTGTTTTTCATCTATTCGAATTATTAATCTAACAGAAATCACCAATTTACTATGCAACTTTGAATGTTTAACACATGCGCAACCAATCTACGATATTGTCTTTATCCGAAAGTTTAACAATATATTATAAAAAGACGTCATGGCACTGAGAGATGGCTATCTTCATGCATATTCCCAACACTTGCCGATAGTAGGTACTGCAAGGAGACAGCACAAATATGATTCCAGCGATAAAGAGCCTTGTCTTCAAAACGATACTCGGCCAGAGTACATCACAGGTTGATTAGCTTACTGACAAGGCAGACACACTGTGTTGTAATTGGCCCAGAATCTTCTTAAACATGTCGGCGATTGGTTAGCAGTAAGTTACCAGGCTGGCATAAGTTCAGTCTGATATCAATTTATTATATGTTGTAGTACACTGGGACATAGTGTTTATGCTAAAGGCTAACGTTCTGTCTCAAAAAAAGACAACTTGCCGTTGACGGTTTGCTGTCTTCTTGCACATACCTGATAGTTGCCGACAGTGCTGGTATCGGGCCGATAAGTTGCCGACACATTGCCAACAGGTTGTGTTTGCTGGGTCGGCAATGGTAATGTAAACCATTCGTGACCTCAAACAATTGTTGAGCTCCGGTATTAAAAACGACCTCCTACCATCCCGCTATGCCTTGCAGAGGCTCCAGATCACAGTGCAGGAAACGTTGGGCGATAATCTGCCCCAAATCCTGAAAGAATTTAACCTTTTCAGACCCAGAGTACATAATTGCCATAAACCGCCACAGTTTATAACACTGGGGATTCCCATCCCTTACCTAAATATTAATTATAAACGTGTTGTATTCTTGTTTAGACTCATTAGCAACCTTTTATATATTATATATCCAAAAGACCGTTAAACGTGTGAAACTAATCGCTTTAGTTAGCATTGATTCCGCAGAATACTTTTAATTCACATTTATATGATATTTCGTGTAGTGAGTAATAAGAAACTTGAGAAATAGCAGAACCATCAAATGTTTAGAACCTTGCCCAATCGTTATTCGTATTTCACACGGACTATTTCATTCGTGGAGCACAACCTAGGAGAAATCCATCATGCAACGCGGTCAATAATCATCGTGTATCACAAACAACGTGGTACGTATTTTAACTGCATTTACTTTGCAACTCAGTTGACAGTAGACAGATTAATTTAATAATAGTCAAAGAAAGTCGACAATTTTGTGATACACTTACAATCTCATATTTATAAAACTGAAACAAGCCATTCTCAATGTTATTATTTACATAACTTGGTGACACAACAGTGTAACGCGTTATTTTACGATACAGTCTTGTGAAGTTGCATAAGGAATCGCAATATCGTCTCCCCGGAATCGGTGACGAAAAAAAAACCCAACTGCAGTTAGCTAGATTCAAGTACACGGTCAATATTGATAAACAATATAAGTCAGATGCCAGTAGGGAAGAATATTGCCTACTGCGACTCGCATTGTACAGCACCGTTCAGAAAATAACGTCGACTGTGTTCTACGAGTTTGTGCGCAGTTATGTACACTGGGTCTGAGAAGGTCAAATTATTTCANGAAAATAACGTCGACTGTGTTCTACGAGTTTGTGCGCAGTTATGTACACTGGGTCTGAGAAGGTCAAATTATTTCATGGTTGGCGGCAGGTTTTTGCCCAACGTTCTCCGCATTGCTATTAAAAACCTCTGGACGGCATAGGAGGGAAGAAGGGGAGGTCGGTTTTAATACCGGAGCCGAAAAATATCCACGGAAAGGAGTTTCGGTTCTCTTCTTCTGCCGGGCCGCATTTCCCCCAGCCATATTTCATCCTCGAANCGGGACGAGATTAATAGCTGTCAGCTTCCTCTCGACACCTGAGTATCAATCACTCCCTCGGGTGCACGTAGGCGTGTGTGTGTGTGTGTGTGTGTACTTTGGGTGGATCATCGGCTCACCTCGGCAAAATATTGCAACCTGCCGTCACGTTACGTGAAACCCTCTCCGCGTATATTGCCACTTTTTCTTTAATCCGTCGCTTACACCTACCGCGGAGGTACACGCTACTTCAGAATATAAAAATGTTTCGAAATGGGTTTCATATTTAATCTGAAATTTCGATCACGAGTGGTAATCTCACTGCTAAAGGCACAGTACCGAGCGAGTGACTCTCAATCGGAAGGTCTCGAATTAGAATCTGGGAACTGCAGTTGGATTGCTCTTTTTTTTTTGTCCCCATTTCTGGCAGGTGATATCGCATTTCCTTAACGTATAACTTCCCAAGACTCTTGTGTAAAATACAGCTGAGTTGAGTGGAGAGGTTTGGATGGCTCTTAACAACGAGGTATTAAGAGCCAACAAGGGTGAAATGAGGTGAGATTGGATCAACGCCGGAATGCAAGGGCAGGGGAGACGGGATATCTCTGAAAAAAACCCGCTGACCAGTGGCAACTTCCGTTACGATTCCATTTGCGAAAATCCGGAGTGACCCAGCCGGGATCGTACCCGGTTCGCCTTGGTGGAAGACAAGCAGTCTAACCTCTCAGCCGCCGCGGCCCCTAAAATAACGTGTTACACTGTTGTGTGACGTAACTGTTCACCAGCAGTCAAANTAACCTCTCAGCCGCCGCGGCCCCTAAAATAACGTGTTACACTGTTGTGTGACGTAACTGTTCACCAGCAGTCAAATCATAACAATAAGAATGGCTTATTTCAGTTTGAGGAGTATCGAATTATAATTTTATAACAAAATTATTTAATTCTTTTAATTATTAACAAATTATATTTTATCATAAAGTAATCTGTCTACTGTCAACTGAAACGCAAAGTAAATGAAGTTGAAATACGTAGCACGTTATTTGTATTAGGTTATGATTACTTACTGTGTTGCATGATAGATTTCTCCTAGATTGTGCTCCGCGAGTGAAATAGTTGATGTAAGATACGAATTCTGGTTGGGAAAGTTTCTTAACACTTGCTGTATGCTAATGCGCAGGTTTTTTTTATTAAACATTTCACGGATTCATATCCAAGTGAATATCTACAAAGCTTGTACCTGGCCGTGATTGGCTACAAAATTTCCACCAATGAAGCGATAGTCACCGCTCCGAGCCTCACGGATACACTTGAGACCAGGAAAAGCGTAGCGCCAGTTCTCCATTTTGTGTGCCGTTACGCGGGATATCGATACGCGTACAAGAGTCACCTTTGTCGCTCCATTGCTTCTGTGCTTCAGACACTTAGCGTAAGGTCATTAGCGCGGTGTAGTGGGAAGGGTAGGCCGGCCCTTAACATCCGGGTTTTGAGATCCGTCGAGGACGAAGCGAGGTGAGCGTGGAAAAGCGCCGGAATGCAAGGGCAGAGGAAACGGAAGATCACCGAGAATACTCGCCGATCAGCGGCATCGTCTGCCACGTTTCCCACGTGTGGAAATCAAAGTGACCGTTCTAAAAATCACGATCGTCATGGCGGTAGGTNGCATCGTCTGCCACGTTTCCCACGTGTGGAAATCAAAGTGACCGTTCTAAAAATCACGATCGTCATGGCGGTAGGTTTGCAGTTTCTCTACTACACCGCAAAACGGATCTCCTCGAGCGTAAGCAAGCCTCTCACTTAAAATGCCATTTTTTTTTATCACAGTGAGACGGACAGTTGGAAACAGATATGTCTTGCATACAAACTTGTTGAAACAGTTAGTATTTAAGTTGAAGGACCACTCTATAACTGGACGGCACGCATTGTGCTGATGACTCTATAGTCCCACGTGGAGGGGTGCCCTTAGATGCCCATGGGAGGTTCCGCCCCACACACGAGTGGAAAGGAAATTGGGAGGGAAATCGTGATTTTGATCATGATACATGTTAACGTGGTCGGTGGTCGTGTGAGGGGTCTCACCCACGGGACGAGAAGGCCGTATCTTTGATTTTTCGTGGCTATTCCCTGACATAACTTCATTTGTGAGCACCGAGATATCAAGTGCTTGGGAACCCATCATATTCACAAAGTCCCATGACTTTAGCCTTTTGTGCATGACAATTCAAACGCAATTGGCAGACATTAACTCTTATCTCGTGGTCTAAGAAACAATACCGTCTTAGTGGAATTTAGAGAAGTTTTAAAGCAAAAATATGCGCAAGGTGTTTTTTTTTAAATAAATATTTGTTGTTTCTTACAAACAGTGTAACTGAATAAACCCCTAAAATTCTTATTTATAGTTTGATTAGGCATTAACATGATAACTCAGGAGACCTCAGGTAGTGTTTTCATATAAACCACAGTGCTTGAAGTAGACCGGTGATATATCAGTGGCGACGAGGGTTCTATCTCGTGGAAAATGTATGAGCGAATTCATGAGGATGGCGCAAAAACGCAATGATTTTGCTTAGACAACCAAACATTGTTTAATGTAAATGTCGTTTAGGTAGTATTGTTTCTCAAGCAACAATATTCCTCCCATCACTTCCTAATTACACTTGTTTGGTTTTTATTCTCGTCGTTAGTATGTTTCGGATCCACATTTCCTTAAAAATTCATGAATACCATCCCTCGCTCTGGCCAGCAATTTGATACCAGGCGCTAATAGAAAATAACTTTTCTGTCGGTGATTACATATATGTGGGGCGTATGGCTGACACTGTGTAGTGTGAATGTTTTCTCGGAGAATTTTTAACTCCACCTTATATGTTATTAATCTATATAATTTTACTTATCTTCATTCTTCGAACTGGGTGGAAAACAATGCATATATTTTAGGTACGGTAGCTCTCTAATATAGTTGAAAACTGATTTTTCAGACTTACGATATTAGGCAGGTGTACCAGTTTTTTTGGCTCTGTAGGTATGTAAGTTTTGTGGATTTTTCCTCAAACATTTTCCTGTATGCCAAAAAAATATACGGATTTATTCACTTACTATAATTCAACATTTAGAAGGAAATGAAGTTGGCAATAAATTCGTCGAATGGGGAGTATTGTTTTACAGCAAAATAAATGTAAATATTTTTAGGTAAATACGCTTATAAAGCATACAAAACTTTATGTTATTTTTTTAACAATTTATTGGTTCGGTGCTTTTAATTTAATAATTGCTCAGAAATTCATTGTTTGAAGTTGAGATGATCTAAGCAAATAAATTATTTACGTGGCTCCCACAGTGACATGTAATTCGCCAATTTTGATTGCTTGGTCTAGCCGAAATTATACCGTTTGGCTAGACTCACAAAATATCCTTCTAGTGTTTAATTTCGAGCTTATAAGGAATTAAGTTTTTAATTACGGCCTTCCCTTAAAAATGCTTAGTCCACCTCTGTAAAATTTGTTTGAATGTTTGTCTCCAGTATAAGGCTGAATAAAAAGTTGGGTTCAATAGCCACAGTCCGTAGGTACAATTAATATGTGAGAAACACAGTCACAAATGTACACAGGTTATGGCATTTTGTTGATATTACTTGGTTCGACATCGAGGAAGTTCTGTAAATTTTCAGTTCTGCCTTTTAATAACCTGCTATTTTCAGAAAATCATACACGGTAGAGCACACCGAAATCAAATTTTACTAG
The DNA here is from genome assembly GCA_002778355.1 of Clitarchus hookeri. NCBI lineage: Eukaryota > Metazoa > Arthropoda > Insecta > Phasmatodea > Phasmatidae > Clitarchus > Clitarchus hookeri. The sequence goes on along the minus strand of NQII01009347.1, from coordinate 2,742 downwards.
TACGTGCCTGAAAGAATGTAACCACAAGTGACTTCTAAGAGGCAGATTTATCTTTGAATTGATTGACTGCTGCATGTAAATGTTATAATTCCCTCTTATGGCTGCCGGCATTCGCTTAATCGGGCTCCCGTTTGTCCAAGTGTAGCTTTCCTGAGATAGTGAACTCAGCCTCAAAGTTACGAAATTAATACCGAATGAATTCCATAAAAAATACTGTACTGCTGTGAATTGTCGTCATGTTATGCGATTCCGAGCAGATGGTTTTCTACTTGTAAGCGGGCAACGGTTATTTTAAAACTGTCGATAGTTGATGATACCACATATGCGACGCTTTTGTGTAAAACGTTGTTTTGTCTACCATGGAACTTAGATTACCTCATTTGAAACTAAAACCAACTCTTTTCCGTATGTTTAACTTCGTAAAGTTATATTCTTCCTCCCACGTAACTAGTCCCTAACAGCCATTGTTAGGAAGTGGTTACTTTCAATTCCCTCGCTAGAATGCGCAACAATCTAGACTATATATTTATGGACCGCGAGAGGTTAGCACTATAGCATGCGCGGTTCCTGTCATATCTATGAGAAAAGCAATTAATGTGGTGTTTTCATAACATCATTAACTTTACTTTAAATACAAGCTGTACTTGTTCAAATAAAACATTTTATATGACTGAAATTATGTCGCATGAGCTCGAATGAATAACTTCTTTCACGAGGTTAGTTACTGATGCGTATTCTGTACGGCTATATTCACTGAAGAACTAAAGTGTAATTAAATAATGACATAAAATAATTTCAACCAGAGACTAGTTTTAAATTTTAAATTTCGACTGCAACTGCGGAGTGAGATCTGGTGTATACAAACAAAAACCACTTAAATTTACCAAAATATTTGTCAAGTACCCACCATTAATTTTACCACATCTGGCAAGTTTCCCAATTCAATTTTGTAAATGGACGGAGCATTAACTATTACTCCGAACTTTACAGAGTTATGATTATCCAATCTGCCCCTAGAATATAAAGCCAAACGTAATTAAATTTGTATGCAAAATTCTTCATTTCCCGTCACAATGGAAAATTATTTGAGAAGGCCTAGATTCGATTGATGGCCCGGCCATCTTGGTTTCGGTTTTCAATGGTATCCCGAAATCACTCCAGGTGNAGAAGGCCTAGATTCGATTGATGGCCCGGCCATCTTGGTTTCGGTTTTCAATGGTATCCCGAAATCACTCCAGGTGAATACTGGGTGGTTCTTTACTAAGGCCACAGCCGATTTCTTCCAAGTTTCTGCTTCCCTGGGCTACTTGCTCCGTCTCTAGTCAGCTCGCTGTGACGAAACTTTATGCCCTACCTACCTAGGTACCCACTTACCTTGTCTCCTGTTTTCTTATCATTGCTTCTCTTTTTTTTTCTTCTGAGATCGCATCGCTAGGTTGCCTGTGGCTTAAGGCCGCCATCTACCTGGAACTTTTTCCCACGTTTAGGCAGAGAAGCGCGGGAGCGATAAGGGCGACACTGCCACACGCATCAAGTACGCCATCGCCGCTAAGCGCAAGGCTCTGAACTGGCGTGCAATGTTCTCGTCGTGCTGCGTTTACCTATGGGACTTTCAGCGGTGACCATATTATTTTATTAGTGGGAAGTCTTTAGGAAGGTTCAGTGCAGGCCCCTATAGTAGTTTTGTATGTATCTGATGCGTGCATTTCGAGCTACAGTGCCTTGGAAAGGCCGTTTTTAGCGGGTTTGGAGTACTCTGAATTTAAGCCGGAGGGTGGAATATGTTCATATTTCCGCAAGCGCCAGATGAGCGTAGCGCCGAGTGATTTATGTCGGCGCGCACAACCGGGGCGGGCGGTGCATCGCTATCACTTAGGAAGCCCTCTACGACGGGATGGTATCTGCTGAGAACGAGAGGCGAATAATCAGCCTGCGGGGTAGGCAGCCAGCTCGTGTCACCGCGCGCCGGGACGAGATTAATAGCTGTCAGCTTCCTCTCGACACCTGAGTATCAATCACTCCCTCGGGTGCACGTAGGCGTGTGTGTGTGTGTGTGTGTGTGTGTACTTTGGGGTGGATCATCGGCTCACCTCGGCAAAATATTGCAACCTGCCGTCACGTTACGTGAAACCCTCTCCGCGTATATTGCCACTTTTTCTTTAATCCGTCGCTTACACCTACCGCGGAGGTACGCGCTGCTCCAGAATATAAAAATATTTCGAAATGGGTTTCATATTTAATCTGAAATTTCGATCACGAGTGGTAATCTCACTGCTAAAGGCACAGGACCGAGCGAGTGACTCTCAATCGGAATGTCTCGAATTAGAATCTGGGAACTGCAGTTGGATTGCTCTTTTTTTTTGTCCCCATTTCTGGCAGGTGATATCGCATTTCCTTAACGTATAACTTCCCAAGACTCTTGTGTAAAATACAGCTGAGTTGAGCGGAGAGGTTCGGATGGCTCTTAACAACGAGGTATTAAGAGCCAACGAGGGTGAAATGAGGTGAGATTGGTTAAACGCCGGAATGCAAGGGCAGGGGAGACGGGATATCTCTGAAAAAAACCCGCTGACCAGTGGCAACTTCCGTTACGATTCCATTTGCGAAAATCCGGAGTGACCCAGCCGGGATCGTACCCGGTTCGCCTTGGTGGAAGACAAGCAGTCCAACCTCTCAGCCGCCGCGGCCCCTAAAATAACGTGTTACACTGTTGTGTGACGTAACTGTTCACCAGCAGTCAAA
>NQII01009346.1:7233-58341 GCA_002778355.1 Clitarchus hookeri | reverse complement strand
TAATTCCAGTTACAATACCTATAACAAAGAAAGAAAAATTAATATTTTCGATATAAAATAACATAAATGATATGAATATGGAAATAGAAAGTGAAAAATATAACCGCCATAATTATTTAACAGGGAGATTCATATCCTATTTATGTAATAATTGTAATTTAATATTATAACATCTGGTATTTGTTCAAAATTTAATTTTCGTAACATATCAGATTTTGATTATAAATTGGTTATTTAATAATTTGGTTATAATGATACAATCACTGTTGTAACGCCAAACCAAGAAGAAAAACATAGACGGTTTAGAAAACAGACAAATGTTAAAATAACTTATGTATATACATTTAGGGCCTTATTGTCAGACGATTTATAAAATTCTTTAAATGCTCAGTAGTTACTGTTTCCGGTCTTGAGCCCGAATAAGAAGGATGATTAGCTTGCAGAATCCAGGTAACATCGTGAGGCAACCTCTAAGTCTCAGTACTTTAGTTTAAACACTGAGGTCGACTAAAATGGATCTCTCCATTATCTTCCACTTTTTAGAATAATGAAAACGCATACATTTTACGGTAAAAATAAATGGGAACATACACGGTTTATTAGAGTTGTTGCGAAATGTAAAGTTATTTTAAAATTTACTACACTTTCCATTTAATTAAAATGTTTGTCTTTTTTTGTTGTATAGAATTTATCGTGAAAACCTTGATTCTGTTGGAAATTATTATACTGCAAGAAATTATTCTTTTCCGCTGCACCAAAAATTAATTTTCAATATTTACACGTTTTAATAAAATAATCACAGAACCACTTCATATGCATGCATCGGACGTAGAGTTCAACAAATCTTTGCACACTGCTGGAGTAACAAGCCGATACTTTTATGTACTATTCATGGAATACCATAACCGAATGCCGTAAAATTTAACTCAAACGACACACTGTATTCCTCGAGAAATTATGGGTATCAGCTTTAGTTATAACGTTGACGCTATTCCCCACCTGTGGCATGTAGGATGGTTCATATGGTCGGAGTTTAATCCTCCAGGCAAAGACTAAATAAAAGGAGCCTTGAAGGTTGAGGGTATATCAATAAGGTAGTCTTTTGGTGTTTCATTTTACTGGATGGATATATTGTCTCGAGTTAAAAAAAAACATACAGAAACACTTCCGAGGTGTGGTACTCAATTTTTGCTAACTCGGATTAACAGTGGGCGACGTCGGGGTGGAGGGGGGGCTTCTTTGCGCGGTGACTTGATACTTAACTCTGCTGGTGGTGCTGGTATGTTGTTGGCTGCGGATGAGATCCAGCGATGTGTGCAGCATTCGGAAAGGCCCATGTTTGGTGCAGTCTCCCCTGGACTGCTGTTCTAGGTTCGTTCTGATGTCCTCTGCGATTTCTTTACGCAACTGTTTCTCTCGGCGAGGTGAAAATGAAATGACCCATTCACTAACTGTCTTACTGACGTACTCATGTACTGATGTACTGTTGTGGCCGGGGCCCGATCTCCCCAGCCGCACTCGGTGCAGCTGATCTCTCTGTGTGCGGTACTGACGAACTGACCTATGGTCTACTGATTAGTCATTCCCTACTCTCCCCGCAAAGAGGCTTATATCCTTTCTAGCCTCTCTCCCTAAGTGTCGGCACATGTCTCTCTTGTTGGGTTGGGGAAGGGGGTGTCCTGCAGTACAAAATCCTTTTACCACATGCCATGGTTCGTGTANCGAACTACGCCTGCCTATCTCGTGAGATATCGGTGCTTACAAATTTTTTACTTGGCTTGCTAGGGATTTGGGGGGGAGGTGGGTGGGTGGCCTATGCAGCAGCGACACATGTAAGGCCTGCACACGCATCTTCCTCGGCTTGACCTTTCTCTGCGGTGATTACGACTGACATGTGTCTCTCTATGCTGGTTGGTTGGTGACAGTGCAGCTCTAAATAATACTCTTTATTATGCCATGCATCAAAGTTACAGTAAATAAACTAACATACAGTAAACTTTTTCAAGGCATATGTTCACGCATGTCGGTAAAATTATTTTCCTCTTCACTGCTTTTAATATCAGTAGTTTATATATGTGGTAGCATTAAAGTAGCAGCATTGATGTTGCAGTGGTAATGACGGTTCCGAAGACCATTATTACTGGATTCGATTTGGTTCTCTTCTTTTGCATAATTGTGGCAATTTACTGCTCTACTCGATTGCCTGGAGATTCATTCCTGTAAGTGTTTATATGATCATTAATTGGTTTCAATAATTCTCCTTTAAAAAATTACTAATTTACAAGTAGTACTAAAGTGATTTTTTTCCATTTACCACAGCTTAATAAAGTAAAAATAAAAAATCTGATTACTTTTAGACTTTTTTCTAGCTTATATTCTTAATGTTATACTACACGAAACAATTTGGTTGTAATTGATAACTACCAGACATTAATGTTCCACTTTTAAAGTTTTTTAATTATGACTGCAGCACATTTTTTCAATACGCAAATTGGTATATTACTAATTTTATCATTAGTTCAAACACAAGTGTGCAAGTATAAATGTCGTATCTTAATATAACCACTGTTTGAATGTAAATGTTTGAATTATTTCTGTTTGAATTAGTGAGAATTAAATACTGCGAAACGGAACGTTGAGAGGTTTAGAAGGATCGACCAAGGGCATCGGAGTATCGTCTGGCACAATTCCGACGTGCGAATACGATGAAACCAAGCATTTTATTTATATATATTATGGGGTGAGCTATTAATGAGATTTTGCGTTTTGGTTGCAGATCCCGATAACATAAAACAATAGTCGGAGGAATGCAACTTAATTTTACTTCGTTTCTGATATTTTGCAAATTATATTTTAAAAAATAACTTTCAAGGTCTTATAGCTTACTTCATATTCAAGTTAGTTATAAAGTGNATTTTGCAAATTATATTTTAAAAAATAACTTTCAAGGTCTTATAGCTTACTTCATATTCAAGTTAGTTATAAAGTGCTCTGTGTATATCCCTCTTTATTTTGCTTAAGCATTCAATCATGAAACTTCTTAAGGTGATTTCTTAAGCAAAATAATAAGGGATATATATGCAGAGCACATTATACCTAACTTGAATATTAAGTAAGATGTAAGACCTGGCCNAAATGTTTGAATTATTTCTGTTTGAATTAGTGAGAATTAAATACTGCGAAACGGAACGTTGAGAGGTTTAGAAGGATCGACCAAGGGCATCGGAGTATCGTCTGGCACAATTCCGACGTGCGAATACGATGAAACCAAGCATTTTATTTATATATATTATGGGGTGAGCTATTAATGAGATTTTGCGTTTTGGTTGCAGATCCCGATAACATAAAACAATAGTCGGAGGAATGCAACTTAATTTTACTTCGTTTCTGATATTTTGCAAATTATATTTTAAAAAATAACTTTCAAGGTCTTATAGCTTACTTCATATTCAAGTTAGTTATAAAGTGATCTGTGTATATCCCTCTTTATTTTGCTTAAGCATTCAATCATGAAACTTCTTAAGGTGATTTCTTAAGCAAAATAATAAGGGATATATATGCAGAGCACATTATACCTAACTTGAATATTAAGTAAGATGTAAGACCTGGCCAGTTATTATTTTTAATATAATTTGCAAAATATCAGAAACGAAGTGAAATTAAGATACATTACTCTAACCATTGTTTTTGCAGTCGGGATCTTAAACCTAAGTGCAAAATCTCATTAGTACATCACCTCATAATGAAAATTAACGGGGTGGTCACCCTCTTACAGTAGGTAACATTTTTAACGTCAGAAATGTACTATATTTGATACTGATTTGTAGGGTAGTACGACCTAATTAACAAAAATGGTCCTCACGTTTCCACTGCCCAGGATCTACCGTTTTCGTATAAAACACACACAAATATTCGACTGCAGCGATACAGTTCCTAGCATGTATACAAAACTACAGCCACGTGTCTATGGCAAATGCTGCAGTTTCCACTGCACAGACGATGGGGGAAGATATTTTCATTACTTACTGTAAACAACATGTATTCTATACATTAATAAGCTTATATTGCTGAAGATGCCTACTTGTTTCTGGCGATAGTATGTGAATCCCTTCAGGAAGTGGCATTACCTACGAGTATGGAATTGTACCGCTGCTGCCAAAACTACTGTGTGTGTTTCACACAAAAACGGTGAGTATTAAGCAGTTGCAACAAGAGAATCATTTTTGTTCATTAGGCCATACTACTTGACAAACCAGCACAAACGTTCATAATTCCTGACGGCAAATAGTTGCCTGCCAAAAGAGGGTAGTCACCCCTGTTATTGCCATTACGAGGAGTGGTATAAATGAGAGTTTGCTCTTCGGTTAAAGGTCATGGTAACATAAAACAATGCTCAGAGAGTTTTAACTAAAATTAATTTTGATTTTGATTTTTTTTTAAATGCAGTTTAAAATCTTGTTTTTCGAGGGCTTATATCTTCCGTAATATTCAGCTTAGAAAGAGAGTTCCGTGTAGATTTTCTATTTGATTTTCCATAAGGAATCGCCCCACGAAGTTTGTGTGTGTCTGCGTGTGTTTCTCTGCGCATGTCTTCCCCCTCCAAACTCCTGCTTGTTCTTCTTTCTTCAATTTTTGAACCCTTACCTCGAATTTCACTAAACTAGGAATACATATAATACTTAGATTGGACATCTAAATTATTGTTTTCAATCATACCGAACGCTTACTTTCACTACTGCTGTACGTTTGATATTTAGGGTGATATGCCATATCCATGGCACCGTTAAATTGATTTTAACCAAATTTAGTATGTTGACAGCGCATAATGCATGAAATTAATTTAGAAACAGATATTGTTTTTGGTAACTCATTTTGTAAGATAGCACCACGTGAATTTATTAAGTTTATATTACATAACACGGGTAAAATAATACCGATTCCTAACAAATTTGGCATAACAAGTAATAGTGTGGCAGGTGATGTATACAGGTATGTTTTCAGTTAATGAGGCACGAATTTAAAAAATGGTGGCAATATAGCAGTTGTAGCTTTGTACGCTATATTGTCAAAAGCAAGTTATCAATTGCAAATTAAATTTTTATGCTGAGAGTATATATTACAACCATCCAATGGATCTACATGAAACCTTTTTGTCCACAATTTTGTGAGAATACGCAACAAGAATAAAAACATTTTTTATGTCATATCTCGGGAAACAATTTACCGATTCCGACCAAATTTTGCAAACTGGCATTACTGTGGCATGTGATGTAAACTGGTATGTTTTAAAAAGGTCAGACTTTTATTTTCAAAATGATGGTCATATAGCTATTTAAGTTCCGAATGCTGTATCGTCGAAACCATATTATTGATTAAAATGTAAGTTTGTGTGCTGGCAGAATATATTACAACAATCGAATGTGTCCACACAAAGTCTTATTTTTCCATCATTTTGTAATATAGCATCACACGAAAAATCAAAATCGTGTAATATGTCCGCAAAAAACAAACAGATTTATACCAAATTTGGCAAACAAGTAACACTACGTAAGGTCATGTAAACTGACATGTTTTTAAAAGTTCAGAAGACACGTATATTCAAAACGGTGACTATATAATAATTTTACCTTAGTATGGTAATTCTACTAAAATACGAAACATATTTCAGTTTAACCTTGTATGCTGACATCTATTATAGCAATCAAACTCGTATTTAATGAGTCTCGTTTCTCTGCCATTTTGTAAGATAACCCTACATGAAAAATACTGCTTTGAATCATATCTCCGAAAATAATCAACCGATTTCTTCCAAAATTGGCGAATAAGTTTGTGATAGTGTGCCTGGAAACACCGCACAAATGTTAGCCTACTGCGGATGCTGCTGAATTACGTGTCCTACGAGGGGTATCAGCTTGATTATTTAACATACTTGTCTATGCCATCAGTCGACGCCCAGCGGTGCGGGACGGCAGGTCGGGACCTGGCTGGTCGACGCACGAAGACGAGGGTCCCCCCCCACCCCCCTCCTCAGCATCTGGGTCGGCGTTGCCTACAGACGCTGCGAAGCCTTCTCCTGCATCAACGGGCGTGAGTGCGCCGCCAAGACGACTAGCGCTACCTTTTCGGAGTTTCCTCAACACCTGACTTCTTGAAATCTGGAGGGGATGGCTAGTCTACATATACACTGGTCTGAAGACTGCTTCAGAGAGAACAATGGGGTGGGCTTCGTAGAGGGAACACTTTTTATGTTTAGTACTTTTAATGGGCATCTGCTCTGTAATTTTTTTCACGCCCAATATTATTCTTTGTAAAATTTTTAATCTGTTTGAAAAAGTTATTCCATTTTTTAAAAAATTTTGTATTTAAATATTTAGGTCAGTAAGCAAAATAAAATAAAATATATTATCCCGTAATTATATGGTTAAGAACGAAATCAGCATCAATTGTTCATTTCTTACAACTGGGGATAATTCATACTGTCATTTGTTCCTATGGGATGGAAGCTCTTTACTTGAGTTCTTCAACGTACTTGTGACACCTGCGTAAAATTTAAGGATTTTAATATTCCATGTGGATATGGTGAGTAAAGAATTATGCATTGGTCACTGTCACGAGGTGGGTGGGTTTCCTCTGGAGGCCCCCGACGCATGACAAGTTCTACTGTTGTAGGCCATATTATATATTTTAAGTTTTCAAGATCGTTATTTTCATAATGGTGGCTTTAAAAACATTTTAGCTTTGTGTGCTTCATCTACGATACAAAGTAATCGGTTTTAACTCAACTTTCATACTGATAATATATATATAAATATCATCGAATGTGCTAGTAAATAAACTATTTGTCCTCCATTTATGGAGATCTTCACATGAAGAAATGTAGCTTTTATGGCATCAACAATCAACGGATTCCCGCATAATGTTTCATGCAAGGAGTGCTACATTAAGTTATGTAAACTACCATGTTTTAGGTGCCGCAGGTATTTTTTTAATTGGGTAAGTATAAATAATTTATATTAATATCATATATCTGTGAAATTATTCTAATAATTCAATTAAATTTTGTAAACTTACAGTATTTAGTAAAGGCATCATTTATGCAAACATAGGTTTTATTTTGCCAACCGTTTTGCAAAATAGCAAAAAGTGAGAAAAGCGAACATTTTGCATATATCTGGAACAATTCAACTATTTTCCACCAAATGATTTACACCATTATTGCTACAAAAGGCCACGAAAAATAAAACGATTAAAGTGAGGTCAGACATTTGTTTTCAAAATAACGGCCATATAAATAATTTTGATAATATTGGCATACCTATTAAACAAGTTAACCAAACTAAACCAAAGTTTTTAAGCTAACAGTATATTTTAGAAACGTCGTCAACATAATTNCTATTAAACAAGTTAACCAAACTAAACCAAAGTTTTTAAGCTAACAGTATATTTTAGAAACGTCGTCAACATAATTTTTCTAATTAATTTTGTAAGATAGCACCGATTAAGAAAATAATGTTTTTATGCCATATCTCGGTGACCAATCAACCTATTTTCATCAAATTTTTCATACAAGTGGCGCTACTATAGGCCATGAAACTTGCGTAATTTTAGTGGTTAAGAAACTATTTTCAAAATGATGTCCATGTAAATATTTCTGGTTAGTGAACCCTCTCAATCAAAACATTTAGTGTAATTAAATCCGAAGTTGAAGCTGCGAATCCAATCCCCGTGATGCAGTTTATTTCACGCTAGCTTATTTTTAAAAGACTTTCTGGGTTTTAGTCACGGGGAAGGCTCGTTTGTATTTGCAATTGTCTCAGTATTGTTGCGTATGTTTCTGGTTTTATCTGTAATGATATTGCTGTCAACGAGACATCAAGGCACCTGCAATTTAAGCTTTTAAGATCTTCATTAAAATATATTTGCACCAATGTAGAGGAAAGTAGGCTCACAAGTTATACAAGTAACTTCTTGTTTAGTAAAAACTTGTTCCTCCGGGTTGTGCTGGCACAAAACATCAAAGCACTTTCCACTTTAAACACAAATACCTACTAAATATGCTGCACGAATCAATCTCAATTATGTATCGTTGGAAACAGGACATTTTCACATTTTTTTTATAATTTAAATGTTTACACTTTTAAATTTAAAATGGATGAAAATTATGGTATTGAAGTCAACACCACTATACAAATTACTTTGGTGGCAACCTCCTCAAGGACTGAAAGCCACTGATTTCTGGTGAATTTCGCTGAATTGCAAGCAATGTAATTACCATGTCTACTAATCTGAAAAATGCTGAAAATTGCGTTGGATGCTATAGGGTGTGGCTGGATCCTCGTCCGACGTACCCTGAAGCATCGGCAGATCCTCTCGACTGCCTCACTTCCTTTCTCGAGTTCACGCAACTGGTTTTTTGCCCCCCGAACCACTTCCTTCATGGGATCGCTATCCTCAGAGTCATTACTGAGACGGACCATCCTATCACTCGCTCCATGCCATGGGCACCTTTGACTGTTATATGGCACAGTGTTCACAGGGCATCTGGACAGCACTCGCAGGTCATCATGTGCATTTTCCAACTGCTTTGTGAGGTGTGCAGCTTGCAACATCAGCTCGTCGATGTAGTGTCGCAGTTGTTTGGCATATGCCCGAGGATCCCAAATTCCTTCACGCAAGTGCTTGCATGCTCTCATCATAGCCATTTGTTCATCTCGCAACTTCTTTTTCCCGCTGCTGCTTCTGTTTATGCTGCCGCTGTTGTGGACAATAGGCTCTCGGGTGTCTCAGCTATCCACATGACCAAACACTCACTCCGTTTAAGTGGGGACGAGGTGGTGATGCTCTGTAGCATGAATTCTGGCAGTTATGTCCACCACAGCCAACTGCAACTTTTTCATTCTCTTCGTTATTCTGTCTTTGTCTTTGTTCAGCGTCACTGCACGTAATGGACGTCGCGGTGCGGGCTCCTGTCTTGCTGACTCCACCTCCAGTGCTCGGGCCAGGGCGTCCTGCATGTTTTGGGGTGCAGCTAGTCGTACTGCTTGCCATACCTCTGTGTCGGCAATGGCATCGATGAAGAAGCCGACTGCTATGATGTTGCGCGCCTCGTCGGGGCCCCTTCCAGAGATAGGTGGTGGAGCCACACGATGTCTTGCCATAGCTCCTGCAGTGGCTCGCCTGATCGCTGGGTGCGGCTTCACAGTTGGGTATGGTGGGTATGACGCAGGTATCGGTCGCCGAAACGTAGTTCCAAGGCCAACACCATTGTGGGGTACTCCAGTCGATGTCGCTCTGGCAGGATTGTAATATGCTCAGCGCGAGGCCTCTCAGTACAGCTGCGAGGTAGTAAGCCCGCTGTTCGACTGACCAGCCATTCAGGGTTGCAACTATTTCAAACTGGTGTTGGTAATCCCGCCAAGAAGTTTGGTCATCGTAAGGGGCGGGTTTAATTGAGACCCCCTTCCCCACTCCTAGCTTCGCGACACCATTGCCGGAGATCTGCTGACTATCCTCCGAGATGGTTACGTTGGTTACGTCTTTTACTACTTCCTCACTCTTCTCGGCTGGCGGTGTTGTGTTAGAATAATTCCACTGCTNGTTACGTTGGTTACGTCTTTTACTACTTCCTCACTCTTCTCGGCTGGCGGTGTTGTGTTAGAATAATTCCACTGCTGCAGAAATTCCTGCCATTACTTCTTCATAGCACTTATTTCTTGTTTCACTTCATTCTCGTCACTGTCCATCCTGTTGTTTACACTGTTCACTATTTAATTTACACTGTTCATTATTTCATTTATGCTGTCCAGTTTTTTATTTACACTGTTAATTTTCTTGTCCACAAAGTCAACTCTCGTATTCACTAACATGCTGATGTATGCTAGTTTCCTGTCTACATTTTCATTTACTGAATCAGTTTTTCTGTCGANCCACAAAGTCAACTTTCGTATTCACTAACATGCTGATGTATGCTAGTTTCCTGTCTACATTTTCATTTACTGAATCAGTTTTTCTGTCGACATAGTAAATTTTTTTCTACTAAATCACTTACATTAGTTATCTTTATATTTACATTCTCGTTTACACTATTTACAATTTTATTTACACTTTCTTTCACACTACTAATTTTGTCATTGACATTTCTTAATTCACTTTTTACATCTTCCCTCAAGCTATTTGCACTTGTGCTCACTTGGCTACTTAATCCCTCAATTAATGCTCACATTGCTTCCAGTTCTGCAGATATTTCTCTAGTTAACATTCACGGTGATAATTTTACAATACAAACTTAATTTTGCAGCACAACTATAACGCGTAACGCATATAGTAAGTAGAGCGGCGCTGTCACAAACCCTCCCCCCTCCAGCTTAACCAGACATCCCGGAAGGCCTGCTGTGCACAATGCCATTAACGTATGCCGAGGTCAAGCCGTGGTGAGGTAGCACTTGCCTCCCACGGGCCTCCTTTCCCACCACCCATAGCAAGTCCCGTGAAATTTGTAAATGCCGAGAAATTACGAGATTGTAGGGCAATTTCCGCCCAACGTCAAAAACACGTTCTGAAGGAACACGCCAGAGAAAATGGCTGACAAGCTTGAAAGTGTTGCCAAGAACACTCCTCCCCCCTCCCCCTTAGCAACTGGGACACGCTCTGCAGAAGGCGAGCTGATAGGGTATGTTTTAGGGTGCAGGCCACTCCCTTCCCCCAACCATCAAGAACCATGGTGCGTATAGGAAGTACGCTTTTTACTGCGCCCTCCTCCCTCCCCAACAAGGGAGACACATGTAGGAATCTAGGGCGGGAGCCAGGAGACAATATTAGCCTCTTTGCAGGGTGGGTGGGGAATCAGTTTAAGGGCGTCAGTGATATTGGGTCCATCGGTCGGCCATATCTGTGCTGTTGGAGGCTGTGATACTCCGCGCCGGGAGAATCAGTTACATCAGTGAAGTCAACCAGTCAGTTAGGAGCGCGCACCGAGAGAAACCGAGGCTGGGGAGATCTGACCCCGGCCAAGTGAGTCATTCGCATCAGTCAGTCAGGGAAACCCTGTCGCCGGAAAGTACACGAGCGACAGAGGCGCGGCGTTCGGAACCACCCCACCGGGATGCACAGGTAGTAAGGAGAATCACAACATTAAAATGTAGCCGCAGTCAGAAAATAAACTGAATAATATCTTCTAAACTCGATATTAATATTTTTAATTTTAGACTGCCTGCAATGTTTCAATTAATTTTTCTCAATACACGATGTTACCGAAAATAAAACGTTAAATTAATAATTTTGGAAATGTTTTAATGACAAAAATTTAAAATGCACAGGAGAGAGTGAAAATGCATTCGTATTACAATTTAACTGTTTTGAATGTTAAGCTAATATCATTGAGTTATTTTTAATGGAAAGTTATGCACTAATAATTATTTTTAATTGGGACAAATTAAAAAAATACATGTCGTTGCAAGACAATGTCTTCCAGTGAGTTTCTTCATAGCTAAGGAAACTGATATGAAAGTTAAGTGTTTACGTTTTAAGTAATTTATATTACATTTTGCTTACAAAACAAATAATACTTCAGAACATCAAAAATGTAAAGTTACAATTAAATTAATTTCCATTTGAACAAGTTGATGAGGACACTGTATCGTTTTGTTTATCTACTACTTCTGGCTTACTGCATGTTGATCGAGCTGAAATTTTATCGTAGAAGCATTTATTCTCTTCTGGAATACAGCATATTGAATTACTCAGTTTGTAATTTTTTAGTGACGTTTACAGTTACTTTGCACTTATAAGTTTTATATCCTTGAAGTTTCCTTGGTACATCCTGTAACGTAGGTGGAACTTCTTCTCTTAAAGGNTGCACTTATAAGTTTTATATCCTTGAAGTTTCCTTGGTACATCCTGTAACGTAGGTGGAACTTCTTCTCTTAAAGGCTAGAAACGCACCTTGACGTAATAACCTGTCAAGGGTATTCTGAAAAAATATATTGGTTTGCTGAACCAAATAACATATAAAATGCTATTCCACCATAACATTTAATTTGTATTTCTACAGCAATATTCAGGTAAAACTCAGCTACTAGTTAGAAACACTCAAACACCATTATTATAAAAAGCACAGTACAACTATTGGTTTTTATATTTGTTACTATAGCTAACACAATTTGTTCTTATGTTACTTGCCTGTGACACCAAATAGATTAAAGAAAGCTATCTGAAACACTTCCATACTTGTTTCACCAGTAGGTTTTCCGAAACATTCAATACGTATGTAGTCTGTATTATTTTATCCTGGTACTTCTTTATGGCGAATTCTCCTTTAAAGAGGGTTTGAAAAGGCACATTTTGAACATCGTCTTGTAGCCTCCTTATTAAGCCAAGCAGCTGTCACTTCTAATAATTATAAAGCTTAGAGGAAAGCTGTTTTTTGTTAAAATGAGCTAGATATAGTAAGCTATGACAGGCTCACATGGAACTTTATCCTGTGGTATTGATGGCACAAACTTACCTGCTAATTGGAATGTTTTTTTCCTGCAAATTAATTGGTTTTAATTACATTACTTCTATATTTCGTTTTTACACCTTGAATACACAAACACTAACTGACTTCATTTCGTAATTTAACAAATACAATATACTGCTAATTAAGTAAACTTAATTGTAAGATAACATATTTGCTAAAGCTTAACAATAGGTGGCAGACTAGTTCATTTTTTAAAGACCTCCAACCCTGCATTAGAGCCATTTCAAAAATGTATTATTTACAAGAATACTTTTTTTTTCTCTCTGTAACAACTTGGGGAATTAATTCAACTTCCTACTGAACGATTTACATGAACACACAAAATTAGATAAAGGCCGTATTTAGAAATGTGTAAGTGAGCCCACTCAGCCCTTTAATCGCTACGTCATTCGCAAAATGGATTTTTTTAAATTACGGCGCAGTTAATTTAAAGTGTGACCATAACAGTGTTCCTCTGATGATGTGGCGTCTATGTTGCATGTTGCAAGCTTAACTGGTCGCAGNTGCACTTATAAGTTTTATATCCTTGAAGTTTCCTTGGTACATCCTGTAACGTAGGTGGAACTTCTTCTCTTAAAGGTTAGAAACGCACCTTGACGTAATAACCTGTCAAGGGTATTCTGAAAAAATATATTGGTTTGCTGAACCAAATAACATATAAAATGCTATTCCACCATAACATTTAATTTGTATTTCTACAACAATATTCAGGTAAAACTCAGCTACTAGTTAGAAACACTCAAACACCATTATTATAAAAAGCACAGTACAACTATTGGTTTTTATATTTATTACTATAGCTAACACAATTTGTTCTTATGTTACTTGCCTGTGACACCAAATAGATTAAAGAAAGCTGTCTGAAACACTTCCATACTTGTTTCACCAGTAGGTTTTCCGAAATATTCAATACGTAGGTAGTCTGTATTATTTTACCCTGGTACTTCTTTACGGCGAATTCTCCTTTAAAGAGGGTTTGAAAAGGCACATTTTGAACATCGTCTTGTAGCCTCCTTATTAAGCCAAGCAGCTGTCACTTCTAATAATTATAAAGCTTAGAGGAAAGCTGTTTTTTGTTAAAATGAGCTAGATATAGTAAGCTATTACAGGCTCACATGGAACTTTATCCTGTGGTATTGATGGCACAAACTTACCTGCTAATTGGTATGTTTTTTTCCTGCAAATTAATTGGTTTTAATTACATTACTTCTATATTTCGTTTTTTCACCTTGAATACACAAACACTAACTGGCTTCATTTCGTAATTTAACAAATACAATATACTGCTAATTAAGTAAACTTAATTGTAAGATAACATATTTGCTAAAGCTTAACAATAGGTGGCAGACTAGTTAATTTTATAAAGACCTCCAACCCTGCATTAGAGCCATTTCAAAAATGTATTATTTACAAGAATACTTTTTTTTTTCTCTCTGTAACAACTTGGGGAATTAATTCAACTTCCTACTGAACGATTTACATGAACACACAAAATTAGATAAAGGCCGTATTTAGAAATGTGTAAGTGAGCCCACTCAGCCCTTTAATCGCTCCGTCATTCGCAAAATGGATTTTTTAAAATTACGGCGCAGTTAATCTAAAGTGTGACCATAACAGTGTTCCTCTGATGATGTGGCGTCTATGTTGCATGTTGCAAGCTTAACTGGTCGCAGGGCCTTTCTCTTCACTACTTACCGAGGTACTACTTCGACGCTCGCAGTAGTGTGCCGGCCGTTCCTCAGTGGCTATACGGGGGGAAACTGCAACAGTTTTCCTATCCGCAGGCTGTGCAAATATATCTGCTTAGCGCGGTGACAAGCCAACGTCGAACACTGCTCCAGCAAGTTTTGCACAAACATCCGCGATTACGTCATCGGCTTTGCTACTAAGTGTAACCCAGTGACATTGCGGTTTTGCATACTATTCAGGCATAGAGCAGGACAACAGAAGTACACAGGCTGGCGCTAAGTGAAGTTGACTGCAATTTTACAAGGCAAATATCTAAATTCAAAGAACGGCCTCAAAATATTTTCGGACATATTTGTATTTCAAAATAAATGNCGCGATTACGTCATCGGCTTTGCTACTAAGTGTAACCCAGTGACATTGCGGTTTTGCATACTATTCAGGCATAGAGACAACAGAAGTACACAGGCTGGCGCTAAGTGAAGTTGACTGCAACTTTACAAGGCAAATATCTAAATTCAAAGAACGGCCTCAAAATATTTTCGGACATATTTGTATTTCAAAATAAATGAAAGTTACTAAATGTTTAATATTTCTAAAAATATTTCTATTTTAATAAAATATCTCAACTGAAAATATCGATTCGTAAATTATTCTGTAGCAGTGTTGTTAACTATAATTTTAAGTTATTTTAAAAGTACAGGCTAATATTTGTGTTTGTTTTAAATTTTATAACAACCGCAAAAAAGAATAATTGCTAAATTTCATTTGGAAAACTTTCCTTCAATGCCTTGGTTTGACAAGGAAAATTGATATAAAGTGCAACGACCACAAAAATATCCAAAATTTACGCAATTAGCAACCGCCTTACACGAAACAATGAGTCAATACAGAAGGGCTACCATTGAGATTATGTATAAATAATATAAAGTATATTGCAATTGCAATATACATATATATATAAAAATCCTGCCAATCCTACTAACATTATAAACGCGAAAGTCTTTTGTGTGTACGTTTGTTACCACTCAGTTCCATAACGGCTAAACGGATTTTGATGAAATTTAGTATGTAGGTACTTTAGGTCCTGAAATAGGACATAGGATACTTTTAATCCCGGTAAATTGTACGGTTCCTGTCGCATAACAACAAAACCTAATTCTGCAGTGGCTGGAACGTGACCAAAATNAATCCCGGTAAATTGTACGGTTCCTGTCGCATAACAACAAAACCTAATTCTGCAGTGGCTGGAACGTGACCAAAATATTTTTTCCAATAGTGTCAGAGTTTATCAGGCCACCCAAGGACCTCTGAAATAGCTTAACAACTGCTATCATTCGATAAGAACTGGGGAATATTTAACGTGCCCTCCGAAGCCCGGAAGCGCTCAGATGTTATGACACTAAACGGTCACTCATCCAAATGTGTGCCGCTGGAAACGTTGCTTAACATTGGTGATATTTTAAGATCCCTCGGCCAAGCGCAAAAAGCAGTACCTAGGTACACTTATTTCTAAAGCTACAAGTTAATGAAACTCACGTTTTGATAGTTTCACAGATACACTACAAAAATATTGCCCTAGTTCTTGTCTATCGGGTAAAAAATATTTCCTTCCTTTTGGGTTGCCGTAATCAGTTAAAAACCTAGGCCAACATAGTATAATTTTATAATTCTGTTTTCACATAAAGCAATAGTAAGGCCAAGTAGATACACATGTTGCCACTGCAGAAATAACTTATCTTTCTTTTATAAAGATGATGCGATCCAATGATTGTACGAAGTATACTGTAGAGCTTACTTCTATGGATGAACCTTTACCCACTGCTAGAAAATTACATTTAAAACAGTGTTGCTACTGTGGAAAGATCTTCAGCAAAAGCTGCCATGCTCGGCGACATGAGAGAACCACCTGTACGAAGAGTCCTTTTCGCGCTATGAATCATTGTGACAATGGGCGCATGTAGTTTATGCAAGGTGATATATTGAAAAATCACATCAATAACTGCAAGGGTTCATCTTTTGAGAGTCAGCAAATTATGTCTTTAACCCCCCTTTGCATCAATGGGTACTGATTCCAAAGATGATTATGATTGTACAGTTAATGCTACTGATGGAATGAGAGACCTACAGGGTTTGGTAGAGTAAGAATGTTTGGAATGCACACTTGCCTGACGTTCGCGTGAAATCAACAAACTTCAAAGTAACCAGTTGTCGGCTGTAAATACTGATGATAACTGTGCAACCCTTATAAAGGAAAGTAAACTTTATATTGATGCTGAAAAAGAAAGTTAAGACGATCATGAAGTCATAATTCATGATAATGACGATGAAGACAGTGCTAATGAAATGTCTGATGAGAAGAATGATGATTCTCTCAATGTTCCCACACAATTCACCAACGAGTTTCCTTTGACATGTTCTGTGAAGAAGGCAGGATACATCAATAACGCTTGTTACATATTTCCTGAAGATCCGAACGAACTTGTTGATAGTCTTAGATATTTAATTGACCTAAAAACATGGGGAACACTCACGCATTTTTAAGATATATTCAATCAGCGATGGACTGAAGAATCGGTATTATGTTAGATGAGTCTGCTGGCTACTATGCGTGATCTGCAAACATCTGCGAAATATGAAGCTCGAATTTAAAAAGTGATTAGAAAGATATGAGATACATACCCAAAAAACAAATAAATTAAAATTATTTGTACATAATAATGTGTGTTTAATTTCTTATATAGTCCCTTCTGTTCCTCTGAAAAATTTATTAATTATGTGGTGTAAACAATCATTTGATAGAGTCTGTTATAGATAAAAGGTATGTGAGTGCTTGCAGGAGGAGGGATTTGGTTCGATCTGAAGTATTTTTTATGTCTTACTCGGGTCGTTTAAAATTGATGATTTCTAATGCCTAATGAATGAATTTAAGAGAATATTTTGGTAGAATGTTTCGCAACTAATTGTTTGGCCTGGTCAGTTGGTATGGTAATTTGGCTTTGTACGTTATTACGACCCGTTAGTAGGTACGGCCCTGGTAGAAATGTTTTGCGTAGATTCTGTGAAGATTTACTGCGAAGAGATTAGCTATAAGACTCTTATTACGAGACTTTTTTTCGATATTTTCCATCATCGTTTGATTGTATAGGTGGGTAGCNAATCCCGGTAAATTGTACGGTTCCTGTCGCATAACAACAAAACCTAATTCTGCAGTGGCTGGAACGTGACCAAAATTTTTTTTCCTATAGTGTCAGAGTTTATCAGGCCACCCAAGGACCTCTGAAATAGCTTAACAACTGCTATCATTCGATAAGAACTGGGGAATATTTAACGTGCCCTCCGAAGCCCGGAAGCGCTCAGATGTTATGCCACTAAACGGTCACTCATCCAAATGTGTGCCGCTGGAAACGTTGCTTAACATTGGTGATATTTTAAGATCCCTCGGCCAAGCGCAAAAAGCAGTACCTAGGTACACTTATTTCTAAAGCTACAAGTTAATGAAACTCACGTTTTAATAGTTTCACAGATACACTCCAAAAACATTGCCCTAGTTCTTGTCTATCGGGTAAAAAATATTTCCTTCCTTTTGGGTTGCCGTAATCAGTTAAAAACCTAGGCCAACATAGTATAATTTTATAATTCTGTTTTCACATAAAGCAATAGTAAGGCCAAGTAGATACACATGTTGCCACTGCAGAAATAACTTATCTTTCTTTTATAAAGATGATGTGATCCAATGATTGTACGAAATATACTGTAGAGCTTACTTCTATGGATGTACCTTTACCCACTGCTAGAAAATTACATGTAAAACAGTGTTGCTACTGTGGAAAGATCTTCAGCAAAAGCTGCCATGCTCGGCAACATGAGAGAACCACCTGTACGAATAGTCC
This sequence comes from Clitarchus hookeri, assembly GCA_002778355.1. Taxonomy (NCBI): domain Eukaryota; kingdom Metazoa; phylum Arthropoda; class Insecta; order Phasmatodea; family Phasmatidae; genus Clitarchus; species Clitarchus hookeri. Next base: position 40,245 of record NQII01009346.1, on the reverse strand, counting down.
TTTTCGCGCTATGAATCATTGTGACAATGGGCGCATGTAGTTTATGCAAGGTGATATATTGAAAGATCACATCAAGAACTGCAAGGGTTCATCTTTTGAGAGTCAGCAAATTATGTCTTTAACCCCCCTTTGCATCAATGGGTACTGATTCCAAAGATGATTATGATTGTACAGTTAATGCTACTGATGGAATGAGAGACCTACAGGGTTTGGTAGAGTAAGAATGTTTGGAATGCACACTTGCCTGACGTTCGCGTGAAATCAACAAACTTCAAAGTAACCAATTGTCGGCTGTAAATACTGATGATAACTGTGCAACCCCTATAAAGGAAAGTAAACTTTATATTGATGCTGAAACAGAAAGTTAAGACGATCATGAAGTCATAATTCATTATAATGACGATGAAGACAGTGTTAATGAAATGTCTGATGAGAAGAATGATGATTCTCTCAATGTTCCCACACAATTCACCAACGAGTTTCCTTTGACATGTTCTGTGAAGAAGGCAGGATACATCAATAACGCTTGTTACATATTTCCTGAAGATCCGAACGAACTTGTTGATAGTCTTAGATATTTAATTGACCTAAAAAAACATGGGGAACACTCACGCATTTTTAAGATATATTCAATCAGCGATGGACTGAAGAATCGGTATTATGTTAGATGAGTCTGCTGGCTACTATCCGTGATCTGCAAACATCTGCGAAATATGAAGCTCGAATTTAAAAAGTGATTAGAAAGATATGAGATACATACCCAAAAAGCAAATAAATTAAAATTATTTGTACATAATAATGTGTGTTTAATTTCTTATATAGTCCCTTCTGTTCCTCTGAAAAATTTATTAATTATGTGGTGTAAACAATCATTTGATAGAGTCTGTTATAGATAAAAGGTATGTGAGTGCTTGCAGGAGGAGGGATTTGGTTCGATCTGAAGTATTATTTATGTCTTACTCGGGTCGTTTAAAATTGATGATTTCTAATGCCTAATGAATGAATTTAAGAGAATATTTTGGTAGAATGTTTCGCAACTAATTGTTTGGCCTGGTCAGTTGGTATGGTAATTTGGCTTTGTACGTTATTACGACCCNTCTGCGAAATATGAAGCTCGAATTTAAAAAGTGATTAGAAAGATATGAGATACATACCCAAAAAACAAATAAATTACAATTATTTGTACATAATAATGTGTGTTTAATTTCTTATATAGTCCCTTCTGTTCCTCTGAAAAATTTATTAATTATGTGGTGTAAACAATCATTTGATAGAGTCTGTTATAGATAAAAGGTATGTGAGTGCTTGCAGGAGGAGGGATTTGGTTCGATCTGAAGTATTATTTATGTCTTACTCGGGTCGTTTAAAATTGATGATTTCTAATGCCTAATGAATGAATTTAAGAGAATATTTTGGTAGAATGTTTCGCAACTAATTGTTTGGCCTGGTCAGTTGGTATGGTAATTTGGCTTTGTACGTTATTACGACCCATTAGTATGTACGGCCCTGGTAGAAATGTTTTGCGTAGATTCTATGAAGATTTACTGCGAAGATATTAGCTATAAGACTCTTATTACGAGACTTTTTTTCGATATTTTCCATCATCGTTTGATTGTATAGGTGGGTAGCNTATTAGCTATAAGACTCTTATTACGAGACTTTTTTTCGATATTTTCCATCATCGTTTGATTGTATAGGTGGGTAGCACGACAGGTTGGTCTCGTCGGTTGGTCTAAACAGTTTTTCAGGAATTGGTATCGTCAGGGGTTAGTCTTGGGCTAAGTCAGTCTCGTCAGGAACCAATCTTCGGTGGAGTTACTCTTGGGTGGAGTAAGTCTTAAGTGGAGTTAGTCTTGAGTGGAGTTAGTCTTGTGTAGAGTTAGTCTTGGATGGAGTAGGTCTTGTGTGCGGTGAGTCGTTTATTAGTATTGTTAGTTTATATGGTCCCTTTATGTGACCAGCAAGTAATTGACAATTGTATGGACTGTGTTTTTTTTATCGATTTTTCGAGTTCAAAGTCATTGGGGTAAGTTCAAGTTCGATAACCAACATGGTAGCTAAATTGATAGCACCTGTGGCTGCTAAATCTATAATTAATACACTAGCATCAAGTATGTGTTGAAAATGAAAACAAATGACAAACGAAAAAACAAGATGTCTGCATACGATGGAATTAGCAAATGTGAGGGAGGTGAAGGCCTGTCAACTAAATAACCAATGAGTTACATTTTTGGCGGGTCGAACAAGTGTGGGTAATAAACAAAAAAAAAACACATTTTGAAGTGAAGCGAGCAAAAATAATCAACCATTGAGAAACATTAGTGGAGGGATTGGAGAGGAACCAACTAATTGACCAATGAGAAATATTGATGATGTTAAGTCGTCTATTGGACGTGGTGCTGAGTAAACCTCCGCAAATGTAAGTTTTTTATATATTTTTTAATAATAATTTTTTTTTATGTTTTTTAATTTTTATAAATATTATTTTTTACAAAATTTTAGGAATTTTTATAATTTTTAGAAAATTTTTGAATTTTTAGCTAATTTTTGGAATTAAGGTTAATGGTCAAGGATCTAGAGTTAAGGGTCTTGAGTCAAGGGTCTTGAGTCAAGCGTCTTGAGTAATGAGTCTCGAATCTTAAGTCAAGTGTCAAGTGTCAATCCTGGATCTTGAGTTTTGGATCTTGGATCTTGGATCTTGAGTCTTAGGCCAAGGATCTTGAGTATTGAGTCTTGGGTCTTGGGCCTTCTGTCTTGAATCTCTAGTCAAGTGCCAATGGTTTTTTTGGAAATTCCGTAAGAATTTTTTGGGATTTTGGTGTTCAAGGTCATTGAAGGTCACAAGAAATGGGTCACGGTCATCGACATCAAACATTGCTNGAAGGTCACAAGAAATGGGTCACGGTCATCGACATCAAACATTGCTGATGAGGTGGGCACTGGCAAACCTGGCGATGATCGATTGTGTCAGCAGCTTAGTCAATCCACCTTCCATCGAACCCTGGCCGCCTACATGTATATCTTTAAATTTAAAAAAAAAAAAATTTAATTTTTATAAACATTAAATTTTTCTTATAAATAATTGAAAAAAAAAATTGGGGGATTATTAGACATTTTGTGTTCAAGTTTATCCAAGCATATAGGCACAGGGTCAAGGTAATAGGTAATGGTCAAGACCATCCAGGTTCAATATGGCGGTTGGGTGTCATCACAAAATGGTGGATGGCACCTAGCCCTTACTCTGGAATCCGTTGCGCTCGACTTCCCCCAAATCATTTCACTAGTATGTTCTTCAGAAAATTGCTGTCATACTTTACAGACATAAGAACAAACATACAAAACTGAACACGCTGTTGGAAATCACCTTCATGTAATGCCTGATGAAAGTAACGTGATATGTATGGAATTTATGTTGGCGCAGTATCCATAACACTTGTTTTACTTATTCCAAAAAACCTGGAAAGTTCTCGCGTACCCATGTGGGTGTTTGCATCGACACGTGCCAAAACATCGTCTTGATGCGTCTCGCACGTAGCAGTCTTTCGTCGCACCCGTGTTGTCGGATTGCAATCGCNTGTTCTTCAGAAAATTGCTGTCATACTTTACAGACATAAGAACAAACATACAAAACTGAACACGCTGTTGGAAATCCCCTTCATGTAATGCCTGATGAAAGTAACGTGATATGTATGGAATTTATGTTGGCGCAGTATCCATAACACTTGTTTTACTTATTCCAAAAAACCTGGAAAGTTCTCGCGTACCCATGTGGGTGTTTGCATCGACATGTGCCAAAACATCGTCTTGATGCGTCTCGCACGTAGCAGTCTTTCGTCGCACCCGTGTTGTCGGATTGCAATCGCCTTGTGACAAGAGACGTGTGAACAATCTTCGTATCGTTCGCCGTGAGATGGGTGTCCGATTAGGACATTTTTCACCATACATTTGAAAGACGTGCTTGGCATTTCTACCACTTTCACCGTAAATAAGTAGAACGTCCAGTTTTTTCTAATTCGTGAACTTCATTGCGTACTTACAGCCATAACTGCAATACCACCTACCATAACAAATAACGGGGACTGGTGACAACTACCCAAGCTGTGGTTAAGACGAAGGTGTTGACACTGTTGTCTAAAGGTCAAATTTCCTAATAAATCAATACACTGTAATGATTAAGAGTTCAAGAAAAATCTCTAGTTTTATTATTCCTTGAACAAGTTATAATTCACACACCAGCTCTCGAGACAACTCCCTCAAGTTCCTGTACGTAGATTACATATAGTTCGCGTCGTGAGGGGGGGGGGAATCTTCCTCGTACTTGCTGGGTGATTCCAGATATTCGTAGCACTCGCGGAACACTACTCAGGGTCCTTCACATACGCTGGATGACTGTACTTATCTGGCTGCTGTGCTGGTACCTGGTCCCGTAGTTGAGATCTGGTGAACTGGACTGGCAGGACTCTGCGTCTGATGTCGGCTGGCTCTTCCGGAATCGCTCCGCGTCTTCGGACTCTCGTCGGCTGCCCGTCGTTGGCGACCCGCTCCGCGCTCCTCGACGCCCGTCCGCTGACTGCCCTGTTTCCTCGGACTCCTCTCGTTTTGTAGCCTCCATCGCCATATTCAAACTGCCTCGTCTGCACGTGGTCCGGGAATCTCGTGGCGTCTCCCTGAGTAATAAAAACACGTGTCTGGGGCTCGGGCTGCCCAGCATGGTCCTTCGGTTCTGGTATGGCCGTTTCATTGTCTCGTTCTGCACGTGCTTACTTGGCGGGTGGTCTTTGGATCAGCGCCCGCAGTGGTCCTTCCCTTGTCCCCGGATATGGCTGCCCTTCTGTTCGTACATCCGCTTAAAGCTTTCTTGGTTTATTGCAGCGAAGCCCGGGGTTGTGGGACCTCGGCGTATCTTGGTGCAGCTTCCCAGTGCAGCTGTGTCCGCGCCCTGGTGCCTTCCGTTGCCTCCGGATGCCGTCTGCACGTGCAGAAAACTTGGGNGTGCAGCTGTGTCCGCGCCCTGGTGCCTTCCGTTGCCTCCGGATGCCGTCTGCACGTGCAGAAAACTTGGGTGGCCGGCCTGGGCAGCTGTTAGGCGCGGGATCCTTTTTGGACACGTCCGCCACTCTTAATATTTATTGGTGTTGACCGCCTGCAAGCTTCGCTAGCGCGTGTGTTCTGACGGCCAAAATACATGGACGCGGGGAGCGTCACTGGTACTGCGCTGTTATTAGGAAGCTGTCCCACCAGGATGAGTCACGGCGCGTGTTGCTTGCTTACAGCTGTGAGTACAGGTCCACTGCCCCATGCTACCAGCCTACTTAACTTAATCATAATTGCACATTATTTCTTGGCATTTCCGTGTTACTTTCCATTGCGTATCCTATATCACGGAATTCCTCTGTGCACGTACTTTCAGATACCGTAGAAATAAATGTATGTTTTCTGTGGAAAAAAAAATTTTGTTTAATTATTCCTGTCCATACTTGTGTTACAAATAGTCACTTTGCGGCAAACCGTTGCGGAAATTTTGGATGTTTCCACGTTAGGCGTACAATCCTGTATACCCACCTGTACGCTCCTAGCAGCGACGGTCAAGTTAGCAAGGAGAAATGTTTCTCTGCCAAACATACTCCTAAAATACTTGTACATGCACATCTACGATTTTTTAATAGTTACGGACTTACTTATAATTCCAGGATTTTCCTAAGTACATAATGATATGTGATCATCAAACACGAGTTAGCATGTACTTTTAATTGCATAATAAGGAGTATTTGTTGCATGATATATAAAATTTAAAAATGAACGTGGATGATGAGAAGTAATAATTTGTGATCTTTATTACACTACACGGGTTATTATTGGAACTAAAGAAGTAATGTAATTTTTCCTGAAACTGTTTTATGAAAATAATATAAATCATTAACAGTAAAACGGAAAATAAATTAATTGTTATACAGTCTATGTTTTAAACCGAAATAAACAGTCTTGTTAATATTAACTTGTTAGAAATCTCAAAGGACATCAATGCTCGGCTTTAGAATATATTTTGTGTTAACAAGGTTATAAGAATCATTCCTTAATCCTTTTGCTGTTGTTGAGGGTTAGGCCAACCAACGGCTCAGGGAGTGCTTTCCCATTTTATTTTGCGTTTCCAATTCCCGCAAATGATATTGCATTTCCTGGTTATGTAAATCGTCATCTATCCTTTCAACACAGGATTGTCAACAAATCTACTTTTGTTGGAATTTTCCCCTCCTTTTAGAAAACTACATCTCGTCCTGCCAGGACTGTTATGGAACATGTGGGTATCCATATTTTTATGTTTAAACTATTATATTTCGCTAAAGGAGAAACCTCTTAGTTATTGAATAAAAACCAAAAGCATATTAAAATATTTGTGCTGGCTAGAAAACATATGCCTTAAGATAATAAGATATTAGTTCAGGTGCAATATTTATTCTTTAAATATGTGCCGGAATACGATTTAATATTATGCAAATCTAAAACCATAGTTTCCAAACTTTCTCTTTTTGTGTGTAGGCTTATGGTTGTATGTGTTTGTAAACGCGCGCTTCCTTTTAAAGATTAAGAGTGAATTTTGTTAAGCAATATGAGTTTCGTGTCCTCATTTTTCTTCTGTTTTAGTTGACAGCCCTGGCTCCTCCACTCCACAGTACATTCAACTTATATATTTAGCAGACTGCATCTAGACGTTTAGGTAACGCATCGTTTCTGCACAAAGGATACTATCAAGTTACTGGGAGCGAGACTAATCAACATTTAATAAAGCAACACGTTCCTTCTGTGAGCAAAACGTGAAGGCTTGTTGACGATTTTTCATGATTTGTGTTGCCTATGTTCGAAAACTTGATCCAACGTCCAAGACGCCGGACTTAATTAACGTTCCCAGGCTCCTATATTGGCTGAGTTGGGAATTTAAAGACGAGAAAAAATTCCCGTGCCGGATTCAGGACTAAGATATGTGTTGTCACTTATTTCTCATACTTTGTAAGGCAATAATGAACAATTGTTCAAATCCTCCAGCATGTTGAAATTTGAACACACCGTGGTTTACATCATTACTAAATTACCTACATTCATGGTGAAAGTGGTAGAATATCGTAGGTATTATGGTACGTGGAAATAGTGTTATTAAATTTATAAAACTAATTCACAAATATACTGCAAGGCTAAAGAGTCACTAGAAACTTACATTAGTAGGCAGCAAAGGTATATCCCATGTAAATAGTAGGATGTTAGGCCTCCCGTTGTCATTGTTACAGAATTAACAATTCAGAATAGCCTCCCAATTGAGATCAGGTACACAACTGTGTCTCTTTCGTAGATCTGGAGTGGAGTGGAGAGATTTGGGCGGATTTTAACATCGCGGTCTTGAGAACGGATAAGGGCGAAGCGATCGCCGGAATGCAAGGGCGAAGAAAACGGGAGATCCCCGAGGAAACTCACCTACCAGTGGTGTCATCCGGCACGACTCCCACATGCAACATCCGGGGGTGACCTAGTCAGGAATCGAACCTGGTTCGCCTTGGTGGGAGGCGAGCAGTCTAACCACTACACCACCGCGGCTCGCTCTTGATCCTTTGACAGCGAACGTTGGAGTACGAAAACATGGAAGTTTACTTAGTTTCCAGAATGTTACATTTTCTTTTTTTTTTCTTTTTTGTGGTTAACGTTTCTACAGTGCAGCAAAAGAACGAAACACATATATTTGTAATCGTCACAAAATTAAATACATAGTGCTGTCCAAAATTTGAACCCAAGTTACCCGCAAGGGACAAAGTGAGCCCGCTTTGAGGTACAACTGCCAAATTGCACACATAGGGTACCGCAGACGACCTTGCTAGGAACCCAAGAGAAGCCAGTGAAACTAGCATTTCCACGTCTACCACACACTGACGCTCGCGTCACAAGGAACTGTATCAGCAGATGCCTACGAGTTTAATCCCCTTCATTTTGACTAAAAACTGCTTTATTAGCGTTGCGCAGAGGACGTATAGAGTGGAGAAGGGAACAGTGATGTTGGATTATGCTTAAGGACGAGTCCCGGATTATTATTCGATAATATACCCAGCATGGTTACTTACAGTCCAGCTAATATTTGTGAAGAGGGCTATAATGGTGACATCGTACTCTGAGTGGTAGCATCATGTTGTGCTCAAGTAACCCTCTCCATCTGTTTTATCTCTGTAACATATAACGTGAACAGACATGTTGTCTTCCAATGGCATGCCAGACTTCGCAGAGATGCAATGGGTGAATACATTTCCTGTTGTGGATAAAAATTCCAACCCTTTTGCGGTTTTTACTGGAATATGACTACATGGAAACCGCGGACATGACCCGTTTGGTCCACCTTATCCCGATCTCATCTCATACCTATCGATCATGCGCGGGCCGCAATCGGACTCTGTACTACAGAGTGTGCAGTACCTGTACGAGGCAACCGGGTGCTTCAAATGGATTTGGCACAGGAATGGGACTCCAGTTCAAGAACTAAACTTCATTCCATTGTTCTCAGAATGGGATCCAGATGTTTTGACTGTGTTGCTGGACACACTCATCGTATTGACTCTACATCACAGAAATCTCCGTCGATGTTGTGGCAGTGGTTGTGTCAGACGTCAAGTGATTTGTTACTTTCAGGTACACATTTAAGTGCATTTTGAGCGAAAATAGGTAACGGATGTCTTCGGATGTGTTGTTGAACTAAATTGTTTCATTTAGCTGCTATTTACATCGGTGTAAATGCACCAAATTAAATAATCTTACATTTTTTCCCGTTAGCGTTTTTTTTTTTATTATAATGTTAGCCTCATTTGTCAACTCCTCTTTTCGCCATCATTCTAATGACCACTTAACGAGCGGAATATTACGGTTTAGATTTTCGGCAGTATTTAAGTATCTTCCACAGCAGACTATGATGCTGGAACCACAAAGCCGGCTATCTTACGTGGTTAAGTTGGAATGATGGCAGACTAATTTGACGGTGACCGGCAATTTTGTGAGACGGCGAGAATGTGTGTGTGTCTCGCGGCGCGATGGTAACTCGGTGAAAGGCTGCAGGGAGTTATTGTGGTGGTCCGAGCTAACCTTGCACTGCAACTCTGCTCTGACCCCTCACCCATGCCACCGTGAGAACGCAGCCGCCCAACGCCCACCTCATGACTAGCGCGGCGGCGCCTTCAATCGTAACTTTCCGCCTTTGTCCGCCGTCTACGAGAGAGCCACTCTGATATCCCAACACGTTGGAAGGCACTGACGGTTTCCATCACATTTGCAGTTTCAGCTGTATTAAGAAATCTGTTGGACTTGGGTTATTGCTTATTATAACCGGGGCACGAGAAAATAATCAAAATCCTTAAATGTCGCTGTCTCGTATTGTTTCTTTTTGTTTGCGGCGCTTTAAATAATTTTTGCGTGTCATTATTTATTTTACTGAAACAAAAATTTCCTAATCCATATATCTGTTATTTGTTGGTTTTGGTTTTACGTTTGGCTGTGGTTGATTTTCTAACATTTTTGCTGTTTTTCTTTGTCTATTGTTTTAGTGTACTCTGGTGAATGTTAGGACAATTCAGATTTCGTTCCGTGTTGTAAATTGATTTCTTCTTGAGTTTTTACTTAACAATTTTTAATTCTTTTATATTTTATATATTTTGGTTGTTATTTGATTACGAGGTTACTCATACTTGAATTTTTACACTTCGATATCAGTCCACAAGAAGACTACTTTTATAAACAGTTTGTGTTTTCTAAGCTTGATTAAATTGGTTGATAACAGTTTCATCTTTTCATTTGCTGCTTTTTTTTCTCCCTTAGTTTTTTTTTTTTTTTGCTCATTTCAGGCTGCGGATAATGTCATATAAATTCTCAATATAATTAAAACACTATGAAATTTCAAAAACAAGATATCCGGTTTTGTTTTATGCTTTATTTTCGTTTTGTTGCTTATTGACCTTCTCACTCTTAGCCTTTTATATATTTGGGAATGGTGAGCGGCTTACGTTCTATTAACTCACTGAAACTTATAACTCATAGCGGCACGCACATGCAGCAAGTATACGGTATTTGAACCTAAAACCTCAAGGTCCGACAGAGATTGCCCATATAGAATTTGCTTCCTCTAAAATGAAGTCGTTTCACAGGGTGATATAGTGTTATTTTTGGAAATATTATATGGTTGCATGAATATGTCTATAAAAATGCATTGTTTAAAGACATTTCGAAGTGTGAAAAAGCGGAAAAAAAGTGCTGAAGTTCATGGTAAAGCTACCCGTAGTTGACTTAACAATTTCAAGATACTAAGGAAATTGGAGCTCTGGTAAGGCGTTAATGTTGGTAGCATTTGTAAGTGAGAGATTATATTGGGTTTTGTACATTCGCTGCCTTTCTCTGCAACGATAATTTATAAGCAAAAATGGACTCTTAAAAAAAACTCTTCAAAGAAGTCCCATAATTCAGATTCTCTACATTTTGGTATAAAATTGCTAGTGCAGCAGTCCGTGTAAATTATTGTACCAATTTGGAGCACTTATTCTACAAATCCGATTAATAATAATTTCGATAAAATAAATATGTAATGGTTTAATAATATTCTGATTGTTTTTAATACGGCGAAAGCAATTTGCATGTCACTGTAAATCTAACGTTGTCACTTAAACGAAAATTATGTTATAAAAACATACAATTGGCAAGTGATTTCTTACAGCATTTCTGCAATTTGTCAAGACGGTACAAAGGAGCACAATCCAATATAATTAATATAACCATGTGAATAACAGTTGCGCTCACACACATAAAGCCTCCTGTGTTGAGCGGGTTACTGGGAAGCTCGTTATGATCAAGAGGCAGCGGGCCACACGCACACACACGTTATTGCGTGGAGAAACCAGATTTGTTAGGAAACGCTTGCGGCTGCGGCCATTAACGTACCTTGACACAAAAAATAATGGCTGCGCACGAGCTGAATAGTTAAAATACGGGCCATGAACACCAACTGTATGGAAAAATTTATCGTCCTTTATGGGATATTGGGGAATACTAGGACAACTGTAAATTATCAATTTATAGCGCCCTACAAGTGACGATTTCAAAATGCTGTCGTAAACCAAATAATTTATTTTAAAAAAAGAAAATTAAAATCATACACATGTTATTTAATGTTTTCCTACAAGTTTAACGAAATTTACGGTAATTAATTTCAGAATTCCTAATATATAATAGAGAGACACTAATATATATTAGTTAAGTCGAGATCGTTGTAACGGAAAAAATTATTTTCTATTTACGTCGAATAATTAGAGCCTAATTGTAAAGTGTATCTGTCATACGGTATATATCTTGTGTAGAATGAAATAAACCGTGCATACATATAACTAAATAATTCGGAGGAACACGTGTAATAATTATTATATACCTGCAAACGCATTTTTGTGGCAAACTAAACTCCAAGACGTTGTATGTTCTTTTGACTCTTGCTATTGGCATACAAACTGTTTAGCTTAACGCAAGGATGCCTTTAGCCAATAGAAAAGGCTCAGATATTGAGCAACCAATTTCCAGAAAAACTGTCACACCGGTATATGACACCGTATAAATGCCAGTAGCCAATGAAATCACGAATTGTGCTCAAGTAGAAATAGGGAAGTGAAGTCCAGTACGATATCAAATAATAACGCGAATTTCACAGGTCTCTAGTAATAATGTGTTACCAATTGAAACTTTGACACGGCTCAAACTAACGACCAACACTTAAGCTAAGTCAGGTATTCTTCGTAGGTTGTCGAAACAGAGAGCTTTACGAGATTGTCTGCTGCAAAAACGATAATCCTTGATGAAACGAAGATGCGATTTTATAGATAACCTCCTCTGTGATAATAATCCTGCGATTTTCAAAACACGAAAAAGTTGACGTTTTATTTTTCAATTAATTGGTAAATTAACCAAAATTATTGTATCAGTTAATTATTTTTAAAAATTGCTCTAGATGTCAACAACTTTTCACTTTAACTTTATAGAATTCATGTCTACCAAAATAACACGTTAAACATTTACTTACCTGTGATAACGGGAGTGTGTTGTAGAGATATTAGCTACAGCTAATTTTCAAGAATACTTCGAGTTAAGTATTTCTGGTTGACGCTTAACAGCAGGGTCTTGAGCGCCGGAGAAGGTGAAATGTAGAGAGGATGGAGAAGCGTTGGAATGCAATAGCGGGAGAAAAAAAAGCGCCCCGACAAAGCCCGTCGGCCAGCGGCAACGTCCACCACGTTTTGAAATGTGAAAAACCAGGTGACCCTGACGGAAATAGAACCGAGTTCACATTGGTAAGAGGTGAGTAGACTGGCCCCACGAATATAACTATGCAAACTTATTTCAAGACTCGTATTTTCCTCGACACGTTCATTTACGGTGATAAAGTATGCTGTACTCTTCAAAGAAGTCCGGTTATTCTGATTCCCAACATTTTGGTATAAATTTGCTAGTGCAGCAGTCCGTGTAAATTATTGTACAAATTTGAAGCACTTATTCTACAAGTTCCGATTAAAACATGTTTCGATAAAATAAATATTTATTGGTTTAATAATATTGTGATTGTTTTTAATACGGAGAAAGCATTTTTCATGACACTGACCATCTTACTTATGCCACTTAAACGATAATTATGATATTAAAACACACAATTCGCAAGTGATTTATTACATAAATTATTAAATTTGTCAAGACTGTACAAAGAAGTACAATCCAATATAAATAACTACACGTAAGCTTAAAGTTTGCAATTAGAGTTTCAGTGAATAGTCGCAAATAGTATTTCTCTTTCTTTATATTTGTGTGTTGTGTTTACATTAACTGTAGTTTTCAATGGACATACTGAGAATTTCCACATGCTAACAAAGTCATAGCCACAGCCCTTATTTTTGCAAGATGTACGCCGTATACCCATCGCGCAAACAGGTGATTGACGAATACTGATAGATGGGAGTAAGCTAATGCGTTTTATAATATTTCTAGAGCCGAGAACAGTAGGTGGGACAGCGAGGTTGCCCACTGTAAGAGTGGCCGGCATCTTGCTGAGAGCACTGTCAGAGTTATCACCTCTCACTCCCTCTGCAACCCTTAACACCCTGGCCTGGCACATGTATCCTTGAAGAGCTCTCCACCGCCTGTGGTGCCCACCTCCAGAACAAAGTTTTCATACAAATATAAAACTGTTTAGACATACTGCTCGTCATAAATTAAGCATATATTAATATTTTGTGAGCAAGGTGAAAACCATCGCACAAAATACGAAAGCTTACAGAAGTGGAATATCGTGGTGGCTGCTTCAATGCGGACGTACCCATAAGCAGATTGTCTGCACAAGGCCTCTTGGAATCGGCATTGTTGTTCCATTGGCTGCCGTGTGCTGCAGAAGATTACCTGCTGGCTGGACATCTGGCTGGAAAATAAGTTACCAGGCGCTAAAAGGCAAACAGCGTTCAGAAATGTCGCTGGCCAGTGACGCCATTTTTCTGACGTGTGCAGCTGGAGTTTGTGGTTCAAACGGCCTTTTCATCTCTGTATAGTTACCTACTCTTTGACAGTATCTAATCCCACCTCCTCATAAATAAAGGTAGCCGCGAAGCAGAGGTTAAACGTTTACATATCGTGGCAAATTCAAAGACGTAATTGACAAAATCACTTGCATAAATTCTNGCGAAGCAGAGGTTAAACGTTTACATATCGTGGCAAATTCAAAGACGTAATTGACAAAATCACTTGCATAAATTCTACAACGCCGTTGTGGAAGGAAGTTGAAGAAAGAATTAAATTTATAACTCAATATTATTAAAAAAATATAAGGCGATTAAATACCAGAGAGAAAACCACGTAGCGTAAGCGGTTTGCAAGGCTAATTAAATAATTTGATGCCATCTCTATTTTATATATGTATAATTTTTATCGAGCCTTATCCGATCGGAGATATCTGCCTCCTTGTTGACGGNTATCAGATCGGAGATATCTGCCTCCTTGTTGACGGTAGAAACAATCGGCTTTGAATTAGGACTTTGTAAAGATTAATATGGCTGGGAATGTCAAAAAGATGCTCAAAAGTCCGAGCATAGCTGATTGAGCTAGAAGCAGCCATCCTGCTACACATGCTGTTTGTATAAATTTAAAATACACAGTGCTGAAAAATTTTTATCTGCTTGAAAACTACGACAGAATGGATACCAAAGATCCAAAATGACCATTGCGTACGGACATTAATTAAAAATTTAATGATTAGATATGTGTTTTTAACAGATAATAAAACACTAAAAATAATAGTGACAAAATAAAATAGGAAACTGGAAAGATAGATTTTGCGATTATNCTAACAGATAATAAAACACTAAAAATAATAGTGACAAAATAAAATAGGAAACTGGAAAGATAGATTTTGCGATTATGGCATTCGGGGAAGGACGAGTAAAAGTGTACCAATATAAAGGAAAACTCTATCACAGAAGTACTGAAAAAGAAAAAACAATGAATATAAGGTTTAAAAAATTACGAATTGGCCCGCCGTAAGTAAAGTCAAAAGAAACGAACAGCACGAAACAAAAAGACAATAAAACAATCACCGCGACAAGAAATCACAACGAATGAGAGGCCAGTGAAAGAAAAGAACAGCCTGTCACGACGTTTGAGAAAGTGCAGTCCGTTTGCCATTCTCAGGAGAAGGTGGGCATTGTTCCCTAGCCGCCCTAGTCACCCGGACCTAATAAAGAGCAGTTACAAACTTGCGACATTTTGAAAGCGTTTCGCAGCGTCCCAAGGTCAGAGTTCCCGTGGCCAGCCTTTCCAGGGAAGTGCGCTACCGTGTGTGACGTGTCTCCTCAATGACTGTCGAAACGACAGCCAGATCCCCGCTGACGGAGCCTCGTCCTGGAGCCAGTCCAGTCCAGCAGGAGTTCAAGGCCACAGACTGTGGGCGCGACTTTCCTCGAAGCAGAGGCCAGACCACTGCGCCATCACGTCGCAACATCCGCCCGTTCGTGTCGCCCACACGCCTGCATACACTGCTATCGTAGGTATAGTACATTCACTGTTATTTCCAATGCTTGTGAAACCCTGATATACAGAGGATGGACAAAATAATATGAACATCATGCAATATAAAACATTTTGTTGCATGTTGACAACACTGCTTCCGTGTAAATAATGCGACGCGTATGTATTGCACAGTGCACGTGTTAAGTCTTGTAGGTTATATATCAGTGTATTATACGCTTTGTTCCGCGACGGTTAAAACAAGCTATCGGTGAAATGTGTGATCTCTCAGACTTCGAAAGAGGGCAAATCGTTGGTGCTCGGTTAGCGGGAGCGTCTGTGACGAAAACAGCTGAACTGTTTTACGTTTCACGAGCGACAGTATCCACGGTAATGACAGCATACACAAAACATGGTAAAACATTATCGGCGAAGAGGAANACAGTGGACGAAATCCAAAGTTAACTGACAGAGACCAACGAACATTAAAAATAATTGTGGCCAGACAACATAAAACTACCGCGGCAAAAGTCACAGCAGAACTCAACACACACTTGAGTAATACTGTTTCGACAAAAAATGTACGGCGGAAGCTCCACAAAGCTAACATTCATGGAAGGGCTGCAATTGCGATAACCTTTATAACGGGAGCCAACGCTAAGCTGCGAAAGAAGTGGTGCCACGATCATAAAACCTGGACACTTGATGATTGGAAGAATGTTGTATGATCCGATGAATCATCGTTTACATTGTTTCCTACAAACAGCCGGGTTTATGTATGGAAAACCCCAAAATAAGCCTACGATCCGGACTGCCTGCTTCCTACAGTCAAGCATAAGGGAGGTTCCGTTATGATTTGGGCGGCTACATCGTGGTATTCTCTCATTCACATAACTTGCCGGATTACTGCGAATGAATATCTCGACATCCTCAATGATTAAGTTCTTACTATGACGAGCATATTGCTGCCAAACACTGCCATATTCCAAGATGATAATGCGCCCATACGCACAGCCAAAAAGGTTCCGTCTTGGTTTGAGGAGCATCAGAATATCATCAAACATCTTTCCTGGCCAGACCTCAGCATAATTGAACCATTATGGGGAGTTTTAGAGCAGAGAGTGAGTAGCAGATTTCCATCTCCAACATCATTGAAGCAATTGGTGGATTTTTTGGTACAATAATGGGACAACATTCCGTTGGAAACTATTCAGACACTCTACGAATTTATTCCGCGAAGAATTGCAGCTGTTCTAAAAGCAAATGGTGGCCCAAAACCGTATTAATAAATAAATATTATGTTTATATCAGGTGTTCATATTATTTTGTCCATCACCTGTAGCTCTTTTTCCAATATATTCGTCCGTCTCGTGCAAACAAAGCATTTAGAATTACATCAAACGAACAGCGCACCGTGTTCGTCCGCACTCAGTTTAATAATACTTTGCGTAAGAACTATTTTATACTCACTATTACCAACACGCCTATTTTCTCCCGGTTTATATATATATATATATATATATATATACATTTATTTTAAATATAAAGTGTTATAACTTATAGGTAAATGGAAGTAAAAGTTCAATTTAATAACAAATAAGGGATTTTAATATTAACACATATAAAACGCTTGTGATACACGACATATTTAGTAAACAAACAAGCAAGTCATACATGGTGTGATTTTTCAAAGGTTTAATTTAAAAAGTATGAAGAATCCGCGAAGAGACCACAGAATCATTTATACCTTGCCAAATACCGATGTACATAATTTTATTTGTGAGACAGCTTTGTCCTTGGTTCCACATAAAACTGATACATAATTTTAACTGAATATTCACTACGTTTATTTTGATGCCTTAAGAGATAAGTTGTAGACGTATCTATCATTACGACCAACTCGTTCTAAACCGCATTTTCCGCGGTCGTAATCCTGTTACGTTCGTTTAATTCCTTCTTGCGAGACAAATTAAATCCGTATATCAGACTAATATGAAAGATAATTTGAAAGGTTCATATTACATTGTCTAAAATTTTATCCTAAAACCATAAATTGAGTAGTACCTTTATTGCCTTACTGTGTACTTTCAGTGAACCGAAGTCAGTCGCCAACTAAACCTGGAATAAATCAACGAAGTAGCTGCTTAGAGATCTTCAGTATGTCAGCGTTAAAAATCCATCTCTAGAATTGGGTACTACTAGAAGGGTTCGTCTGTCTAGACCATGTGAAATGTTTTAATCCGTAAACTCAATTTTCCGTTTTCTATGCTTTCTAAAACAACAGTCCAATGTCACTCGAAGGTGTACTTTGAAGAAAAGTTAGTGTTGAAAGAAAAACCTACAGAATCACCTACAATAGTAAAATTCAAATGTTATTAGCGAAAGCTGAACATTCTCCAGTTTTTCGGTGACTCATCACGTATTAATTCCTAACATATATTTATTAGAAATTTTCATAATTTCGCCTACAATCGAATATTTAAACTGACGGTTTCGTCAAGTTACAAAAATTTTTCCGGAAAGATGGACATTTTCACGAGTCCACAGATAGTTTCCTAAAATGCTTAATTTTGTCACGAATAACAAATTTACCAAAAATTTTGTCACTTAACCGGAAGCTATTTTAAATAACACAGTAAGATGTTTGGTGGCGCGCGTCAAAGTAATAGGTAGACGTTTACAGTGTTTGACTGCAAACAACTATACTGATTAAACATTAAGGGAAGCGAACAATGCGAGTGCATCTGAACGCTGACACAAGGAGAAAATCGGAGATTGGAAACTTTTATTTTCAAAAATTAAATGAAAGGAAAAAAAATTATGTAAATTTCGTTTTACTAAGAATGTTATATAATTAAGGTTTCAAAGAATAGCAGTACAAGTA
This sequence comes from Clitarchus hookeri, assembly GCA_002778355.1. Classification (NCBI taxonomy): domain Eukaryota; kingdom Metazoa; phylum Arthropoda; class Insecta; order Phasmatodea; family Phasmatidae; genus Clitarchus; species Clitarchus hookeri. The sequence goes on along the minus strand of NQII01009346.1, from coordinate 22,325 downwards.
TTATCAATATAAGCTTTGTCTTGCATGATAAACGTCTTCCTTTACTTTTTGAGAACCACCGCATACGCATGTTTCGATTGTTTCAAAGGACAAAGCAAATATTACATAATTCCTGCTAACGAACTAGGTTTTTAGAAGCTTCTGTAAAGCCTGGTGTAGGACACGTCATTGCAGCCGCTGTGCGACCCTGCGTGGAATATTCATATATTCAACACAGTGGTTGGTGTACCATCACAAAGGATGCTCGGTAGGTGTAGACTTGCGCATACGGTTCATATTAAATAATAATCCCAATCGTATTATTGGAAGCCATTAATTTGTACAGCTTTTAAATAACTAGCATAATTAATTGCAATATTTGTATTGACAACCACACTCAACGACAAAAACGTCAATCACCTAGGAATGATGAAAATGAAACAAACTGCACGTGTTAAAAGGTCGTGCTACTTTATGGCAATGCTATTAATATTAGATCACATTGACAGCAGTGTTATAAGTACGGGCATACTGCTGATCCAATGTCAGTAGAATGTAACAGTCTCTTGAGACTGGATATATGCGCCGACTCGGTTCGGAAAGGGAGTCATACAGTAGTTGTGCTCTCTCCTGAAGCAAGTCGCCTACAGCTGCTGTAATTGGTCTTCGATATCCTAGAGTACAGACGTAAACCGGAGGGAAGGCTGTCTAATTGAAAATAGAAAATGAAAGAGATAAGATACAGAATAATAATAAACTAGTACACATTGTAGTAAAATAAACAATCAGTATAAATTACCCGCTGTGTAAATTGCAACAAAAAATATTAAACTGTTATTCTCGTTGGACCTACGGCTTCGCGCTCCTTAAATCCGTTGATGTGCCGTTTTCAGCAGTGTTGCGGTCTACTTACCTTGCCCGCGTTGACAGTCGCACACTGACTCCCCACTTTATATTTTTCAATACATTCCTTCTACTGTATTAAATTAAATACACTGTGGTCCCACTAATTGGTTCAGTGAGTATTAGCTACTGACAAAAGCGCTATATGGAGACTGGTGGGTTTTGTCTTAGCCTTTCAAGTGCATGTAAGGAAGGTAACATTAAACAAGTGACTATCATCCTGCCAAGGAAACTGTGGGTGTACAACAGCTCTATGGACGAAAATCTCTCCAAATTGTCGGAAATAACTCATTCCATATAGGAAAATTTAAAAACTGACCGAGAATNACCTGACAACTAAACTAGTTGTTTGTATAGTGTGCTAGTAATGGTTTATAAATATGCGTGTTTTTGCGGTTTTCGTCTTTACTTTCCAAACAAAAGGCAAATTTAGCAGTTTAATGTCTCTCTATTTTGTTAAATTGGTCTATAACGACATACTGTGATAAAATGACATTGTGAGTTTTTTCCGAAATTTACACTAAGGGCGAATGTCGGAACAGATTTAAAGTATTTAATGGTTGGCAGCAATGATACTGTGTTTATGGCAGCTGGAATGGTTGTTTATTTCTCGCTCCATATACGAAAAATTAAATGTGAGTAATCTAAACTTTAAAATTGATAGGTTTTTTCACTAATAGTTATTTTTAAGAGATATATTGTCATTGTTATACACTGAAGAGCCAAAAAAACTGGTACACCTGCCTAATATCGTGTTTNTCAGGGCAGTCCACAAATCCAGTCTGCGCCAATTTGAGAAAGGGTTGCACGTCTGTCACATTTAATGATTCTCGTCAGTCGTAGTTAGTCCCGTTATTTCACGATATTTTTCCGGACGCAGCGATGTCGATGATGTGATGTTTTACCGGATTCCCGATATTCACGGTACACTCGTGAAATCGTCGTACGCGAACATCCAAATGTTATCGCTACCTCGGAGATGCTATGTCCCATTTCTCGAGCGCCGACTATAACACCACCTTCACATTCACTTACATTTTGATAACCTGCCATTGTAGCAGCGTTAACCGATCTAGCTTCCGATCACATCGCGTAGCTCTGGTTGTTTCCATACCTCCGTTATTTGCATACGCATGCCTATACAAGTTTTTTTGGCTCTTCAGTGTATATTATTAAGAGAAAACGTAGGCCTTTTGCTATTTAATAACAGTTACATCAATAGGTATTTGTTTCGCTAGAAATATTATAGGCTATTCAATTAAAACAACTGCTCTCAAGGTAAAATATCATACACGTGTTATGGGTTAAATAACATATTGTCTCTCTTTACCCTCAATGCGGGATTTCACTAACCGTGATAGCTTCATTAAAATATGTATTATTGTTAACAGTTAATGCAATGCATGAGCGGCATATTGATATATTTTTTAAAGTTATTTAATAAATTTAATTGTATTTAATAATCTGTTTGCAGATGGCTAGAAAATATAAGATTACAACTACCAGGCAAAGCTGAAGTAGCGAATCAATGGCCCGAGCTATTCGGTCAGTTGAGAAGAACGAGATGGGCTGGTTGGAAGCATCCAAGACGTTTGGTATTCCTGAAACTACACTGAGATGGCGGTGCAGGAATGGTAAAAATAAGATATTTATTGGTTCGNCTTGGTTCTGTTAAAGGGGTAGTACGTTATCAAACAACTTTTGATGCCAATACCAAAATGTAACTTGTGAATCACATTAAAATTATGAAATCCCGCTTTTTTTTAACAGCTACAGAGGTGGGGAGACTAGCTTTGAGTTGGGCGATAAATATGGGATAGAGCATCGTTTCAACAAAGAGACCCGTTTGCATGTTCGGATTGGTTATCTGGATTTCGTAATCGCAACCCAGATATATCACTAAGGAAGTCAGAACCAAGCAGTGCTGCCCGTGCTATGGTTTTCAATAAACATCAAGTAAATGGGTTTTCAAAATATATACAAAAGATTACAAAGATAATAACATTCAGCCAATACGGATTTACAATGTGAACGAAAGTGTTTTGTCTACAGTTCAAAAACCCGGTAAAATGGTTGCTCAAACTGGAAAAAAGCAAGTTAGCGCTTTAATTAGTGCATAGATAGGGTAGCACGTGACAGTAGTGTGCTTCATGGGAACAACAGGACATTTTTTCCCACCTGCTCTGAGTTTTGCTCGTAAGAAGTGGAAAAATGAGCTCTTAGATGGAGCATCTACTAATAGCATAGGACTCACACAAGATAATGGCTGGACGACTGGTGAGGTATTTCTACAATGGCTCCAACATTTTGCACGTAATGTAAAGCCAAGTAAAGAGGACAAAGTTACTTTGATTGTAGATGGTCACTCCAGTCACAAGAACTTGGAAGTCATCGAGTTCGCCAAAGAACATGGTATTGTCGTCATGGGCCTCCCACCACAGTGCACACATAGACTTCAACCAATAGATGAGGTTTTTTATGGGCTACTTAAAACTTCCTTCTACCAAGAGGTAGAAAAATGGCTTAGAGCTCAACCTGGTAGAGTTGTGAACGAGTACCAAGTTAGTCGTCTTTTTGCAGTAGCCTATGGGAAAGGTGCTACAGTGGAAATCGCTTTATGTGGATTTGAACAGACTTGTCTGTTTCCAATTAATCCTGACAATTTTGAATATCACATATTCGCTTTGTTACGAAGTGTGGTCAGGACCTTACCTGAGCGGCCTGCCTGATCACACCTTCACTTATTTATCCAGGACACGGGCCGTGATCGCCGAAATAAGTTATGAAATTGCAAACCACAGAAACTCCCTCCACCGGCCAGTAAACAAGGACAACGCAGCCGACATAGGGTAGTGTAGTCCGTGGTCGGTTTCTTTTGTCTTCTGGCCATTGGAACGAGAAAACCACTGAAGATGGGCGTGTCCGACCGTCGACTTGCGCCATCTTAATAAGCCTCCGGAATCATTAACAAGGTGGGCACTTTCCAATTAGGCTTTACTCAGAACGTGACTGGTTTAAACTTTATAAAATAATATCATTTAATATTTCAGTATATTTGTATACCTCTACCGTTAATATCCAATCATATTTATATTGAAATAATATTGTACAACTTAAATGTTAAATAAATCTCTTTTATATAGAGTTCATTACTTAACTCTTATCCCTAACTTGTTATGTCCCTATATCCCCGTTAAGGATAAATATCAACCAAATATCAAAATCATAACAGCTGCCAATGAGACAACAAATCGGCCCACCATTGAGAAAAACAGAACTCATCTGGCAAATGCATCTGAGTTAGAGTCTCAAGCACCTTTGTCAGTACTACAGCCTTTACCACATCCAGAGTCTGCACTACAGCCTATATTTCCATTAGAATCTGATCTCCGACCACAGCTCGTATCTGAATCACATCAGCTGGGTTGTGTAGGTCTGCTGGTAGACCACCAGAGGAGTGCTTAGCACAACAACCACTTTCACTCGATGCTCAGCCTTCTACTTCTTCAACTACCTCTTTGCATTCTAGCCCCCTTAAAAGTGAAAATTCTCGTTACTCAAAACACAGCTCAAGCAAGAAGGTAACAATAGAAGAACTTTCATCGTTTCCAGTAGCCACCGTTGAAGGAAGTCAACGAAGACAACGCAATAATTCAAGAAGCAGCTGAGATGACTAGTGGTCCATACCTCAAAATGTTGATGACAAAATCCCAAGCAAAAGCACAGAAAGTAGGGAAATTAGTTAAGATTGTAAAGAAGAAATTAGTTTTTAGGCCTATTTCCAGAAGGCCAAAGTCGTGTGCAAATGAAGATATTCGCTGCTTATACTGCGAATATTTGTTCTCAAGATCCGAGTAACGAGAGTTATGGATCCAGTGTATGCAGTGCAAATCATGGGCTCACTCTGAGTGTGCAGGACTTACAGGAATTTTGAAAATTGTTCGTTTGTGATCTATGTAAGTGGCATTTTTTCAATTATTAAATCATATTAACTTTTCTAACGGAATGAGCTTCTAAGAAACGACCCGTAGAAAACCAAGGCTTGATTATTTCCTCACATAAGCTTTAACTGACACACTAATCATATTGTTTATTTTAAAGAAAACATATTTAAATAATTCAAATTTCTTAATTTTATAATGTAATTTCATTTTAATAGGGTTTAATTATTCATTTAAGTACAACGTTATTTAAAATTAAAGTTTGAAATCGCAAATATCGTTTTGTTACAATAGGGTATATCATTTAAGGCAGAATTTCCCCATAATATTAAATACATTCCACACTCGTCCGCGACATTTGAATTGTAAAGAATGAAGCATTCATGCACGTTCATAGTGATCAGTTGTCTTACAATGTAGTATACTGGATTTGTAAGTTGTCGAAATCTTGGTTTTCACTACTACGTGTATAACAAACACGGCTACGCTAGAATTAACTATTCTGAATTTTCAGCGGTTGATTCGCCGATTTTGTAGTTGCCTGTTATAACAGTTACATATAAAACCAAAACTAACAGTAGTTGAATAAATATTTTCATGTAATATTTATTTGGTCTCATCGATAACAATTCATGTCATATTTGTGGCTTCATTTTTACACGTCTTTATACTTGTATTTGGTGTTTTAATTGAACCCCTAGAAAATTATATTATTTTTGCGTAAAATAGTAAAACTTTTTTAAAGGAAAACAACATATTCTGAATTTAATATTTCTTGTGTTTTGATTAATTTATGGTACTGATTATTTAAAGTTAGATCATTTCATGTAGTCAGCAGTGTGTAAATATATAAAAAAATATAAAACAATGCGTTCTACGTGTTAATAATTTCACAAAGTTCAAAAAATCAATAACGACATATTGATATGTCATCATATTCTTGAAATTTGTATTATAGAGTTTAAGGAGCATGTACTTTAAATGTGATTCTTGCATACCATGGTGTAACTTTTATCAAATAGGTAAAGCCAAAAATTAAATGATTTTCAATAAAAATAATATAATAAAAAAAATTTTTATCATGTAAAGGTAAAATTCTAAGTTGTTGGAAAGCTACTTCTTGTCTATATTCGGTCCAATTTAAAACCTCCCAAGTAAAAATTATTACATTTCTAAAAGTTATTTATTCAAAAATTTACAAAAATATGGCATAAAATATGTTTCAAAAGATATAGTATTGAAAAATGTTATTATATCAATTAACATTATACTATAACATAATACTATATAGTATTCTTAAAAAGGTACAATAAATTAAATATTATAATATAAAACTAAATTATTAAATGTCCTATAATATTTTTAGGGAAACCATTGTTTACACCATAACGTTTAACTTTATTTCCACTCTCGTTAACGTATTTTGTATAATTAATACTTTTATAGTATCCGTCAGGTAAAGTAACTTTGAAAGTGATTTCCCTAGTTCTCAGTTGAGATTGCAATATCTTAACGTAGTTTATCAACATCAAAACACAACGCCAACCCACCACCCAGGTCCTTGACGAAAACATAATGCTGAAAAATTATTTCTTAGGGAATATTTATATATGATTTGAGCATCTAAGGTTGGACGATGAACAACAAATTTACTTCAAATACTGCAGAAAACATTTAAAATTAAACACTGTTATTTAAATGGTGCAAAAGAACAAACATCTGCAACCGCAGCACAATTAGTCGTCATCAAAGTATTTTGTGAAAATGCCTGCGATCGCCAATCATATTTTGCAGTAAATTTGGTAACGCAGAAAATTTTAATCTAATAAATAACCAAAATAAATTCAGCTTACCAAATTAGTAAATTTTTCCTTGCAAATGATTTTCCCTAGATCCGAATTTTTCGAGGAATCAGCGATTAACTTTATTACAGAACTCTTTAAATGCCTTTAAATGTAGGCAAAAAGAATTCCACTCGAAATTTCTTGTGAGCGCGTATTAAATACGTTCCTATTTTGCATTGCTCTGTCAACAAAAAGTAATGCATGTTTGCAAATCTGCAGGCATTTCAAACGTTCTTCAGTAATTTCTCACCAGTTTTCTCAAAAAACTCTGAGGTACTGCTTCTGGTTTTATAACACAAGGCGGGGTTTTCTTAGTTTTTACATTGTTTTTTAAAATCAAATTTAAGGGCGATTTCTCCATTCACGTTAACAAGTTTAAAGCAGAACAACAACGCTGCGTTTGCATATTTTCACCCAATAGTTTGGCAAGATATTTTGGGTGAAATAACATATTTCTTCCGTCTGCACAGTCGGAAAGTTCAGTAAAAAATTGTGTTATATTTAATATATTTGATATAGTACAGCTTGATTAATTAATTGTTATAATAAATATTTTGAAAAATTATCTAAAAAAACTTAAATTTCTAGAGGTCCACTAAGCAACACGTACAGCAGACAACTGACCCATCTACAATCAATCACACTGTCTTAACATTCTCCCCTCACCCACCTCTCACACCATAACAGCCACCACCCTTACCAACCACCTCACTCCTCACCACCCCTCTTGAAGCCGTCGTTCATACCATCGTATGCTCTCACCCTCACCACCTTTCATTCGTTAATTGTTTTACTGTCAAACAGTTCATCCAGTGACCATATTGGCCGCCATATTTGAGGTCGGTAGTCTTGACATTGATCTTTAACCTTGACCGTTGAGCTTGACCTCATGCCCATCAACTTGAATGACATTAAACACTAAAAAACGCAAAATTCCCAAAAAAAAATTAAAAGGTTTAAAAAAACGTTTTACATACAAAAAATTAACAATACCGAAAAAAAACTGTAAACAATATTTAAAGACTTACACTCAGGAGGTCAGGGGCTCTACGGCAGTTTCATATATCAGCGACGAAGCTCCTGGTACGAATACCAGCACACGACACACCCTACCACCAACCCCTCCAATTTTTATTCGCTGATTACTCGCCAAGGAAACCACCCTCCAGTCCCTCTTCAATAAATTTGTCTTGTTCTTCATTGAGTATTTTTTGTCAACCCTCACCCCACCACCTTCGAAATACCAATTATTCACCTTTGCTTAATCAACTTACCACTATCGCTCTTGTTTTCAGCATTTTACACCAGAGTGCGCTAGTGTGGGAAAAGTAGTTAAAGTGAATAATGTTGTCCCTAGACACAGTTTTTCGTCTTATGCAAGAGGTAACAGATCTCACTTTCTTCCCTGAAGTGTCCAGCATTCAGTCAGGTAAGATATTTTTTTGTTTATCTCTTCCATCAAATTATGCGGGTATTATCAAATGTGCTCGTAAATAATTACAAATACATTACCCAACCAAAGTAAAAACTCTGCTTAAAATTTCGAATACCATTTTGGACCGGCGCGCAATTGGAGTGTATGTATAAAAATTAAGTGTTTGTTTAATGGCAAGCCTACAATCAACATCAAGACTATGTCTTTGGTGGTACTTACGTCGTTGTCGTCGATACTATTCACAAAATGTTAGGGTAGGACTCTTGGAACTTGTAATCCATGAGCACAACTCGGGTAATAGGCAATCTTGTCTTTCGTGCCCTTCTTGAACATCAATCCATTAATCGTCCAATCACTCCATCAGTTTTTTGATCAATCCATCAATCTTCCAACCTTTCTGTAAGTCTTGCAATCTTTCCAACAATCTTCTAAAATTTTATCCAATCTTTTAACTAATCTCGCAGTCTTTCCATCAATATTTTGATAAATTGCAATATTTCCATTAATCTTTCGCAATATTTCCACCAATCTTCCAATCTTTCGTCCAATCTTTCTATCAATCATCAATCCATAATCAATCCATGGGTTTGTCGTCTGTCTCACATCCATACATAAGAAAACCATAAATTTACCAACTGTCAACGCACATTTGTACTTAACGACTGCATTAAAATCCATGCTTATTTTATGTTTGGAATATACATTAATATTTGGTATGCAGATCTGTTTGTTAATAAAAGAGTGCTAATATAATAACTTTTAATTTATGACAGGAAGAAAATATACCACAAACTAAATAAATAAAAAACAATTACTTTGTAACAAATAGTATCATTTTGCAGATTACAATCTCAGATAAAAGCAGTTCATCTCAACATGCGATATAAACCCTAACTTTTCAGTTTACCATGACGATATCTCGTTAATGTGCGAGGAATTTCCACCTTGTTGCAAAGCGATCAACATCTGAATCTATCAACAAGTTAATTAGAGTCTTCGGGGAATATGTAGACAGTGTTTTCTGCGTCTTCTGCCCTTAACATACCAGTTGTTGCGGAAAATGTGGTGGATGGGCGTGTCAGAGCATCGAGAAAATTACCATCGTCTTCAGCATTAACGCCATATTCATGTTCATTTTCATAAATGCTGTCTTCTTGATCATCTTCGCCTCCTGTTTTGTATTCTATGGTAACTGTTATGTATTGTATTTTAACTGATTTTGCATTTTTTATTAAATTCACTTTTCGTTGGACCAGGAGTTGCATAATCATCATCAGTATTTAGAGCTGATGGCCGTTTATTTTGAAGTTCATAGACTTGAAGCGAATGTCTCGCAAGTGTATATTTTGCACGAACCGACTCTACTTCACGACGCAAGTCACTCATTCAGTTTTCAGCATTAATTGTCTCATCATAATCGCCCGTGAAAACAGTACCATTGTAGGTCGCAGGCATACTATTAACCAAACGCTTCATTTTTATACTTTCACTCCAGTTGTTTGCTGGGCCGTACTGGCATTGGAAATTTTAGGCAGAATTTTTACTTTGGTGGGGAAATGTATACGTACTTAATTACGAGAATATTTGATAATACCCGCATAATTTTACGGAAGTGATGAACATAAAAATAATATCTTACCCGAATGAATGCTAGAAACTTCGCGGAAGAGAGAGCGATCTGTCACCTCTCACATCACATGAGAAACTGAGGCTTGGAGCAACATTGTTCGCATTAACTACTTTTCCTACATTAGCGCACTCTGGTGGACAGTGATTAAAACAAGAGTGGTAGTGGTTAGGGATTAAGCAAAGGTGAATAATAGGTCGTACTATAGTGATGTGGTGCGGGCTAACAGAAAAAATACCCTGTGCATAACAAGCTAAATGTATTGGTGAGAGGGGAATGTTGTTGCCTTTGCAGTGTGTGAATGGAGGGGGGCCAAGTCAACATGAGTAATAATAGAATAAAAATTGTGGGGGTGTGCCGTCTGCTGGTATTCGTGCCGGGAGCTTCGCCGCTGATCGCTCCAACTGCCATCGAGCTCCGGACTTCCTGCATGTAAGTGTTTAAATGCCATTTATAAATTTCTTCGACAATTAATTTTTTAGAAATTATAAAAAACATTTTTGAAACATTTATTTGGGAAATTTGCGTTTCAGGTGTCTTAGTCTTCTGCTACACACGGTACTAGAATACGTCCTGAAATGTAGGTTATTTTTAATTTTTTTTTTTTTTTTTAATATTTATAATGTTTATAAATGTTTTTTTCCAATTTTTGTAATTTGTTTCTAGTTTTGCGATTTTTTTTGGGGTTCAGGTCATTCAAGGTAATGGGCATGGTGTCAAGGACATAGGCGCGGACGATGGTGTAAGGGGAGGGGTCCTTTCCGCTGATCCGTACGATTCGCTGGACGTGGCTCGGAGCCTCGAACCGGATTTTACTGCCGTAAGGATTAAGTGGCTCATTCCGCTAAAAGCCTCAGATCCGTTTTGCTGATTTAAGGACTCGATCGGTATATTTTACCATTTTTTAGAAATTTTTTGATTGTAAAGGTGATTTATAGGAAAATTATTAATTTATGATGTGGTTTTTGGGGTGAAATAAGTAATTTTGTCGATGAAATTGCGGACAAGATGGCCACCGGCTGACCGGAATGACAGAGAATGAACTGCTTCGACCTTCGACGCCCCACGCCCCAAGTCATTGTGCCAAACTCATATTTTTCCTGAACTCTCACGCTGTTACACACGCAGGTAATACATGGCAGCAACGCTGAGCAACGGACAGCCTGACATACGTAACGAGTTTCGTTTATTGATGTACTTCAATGCGTGACATTTTACGCTCAGAATATGCAAACATATGCCATAAACAAGTACGAATGATAAAACTAAGTGTTTTCTTCAGTATTGATGACTTTTCCCTACGTTTACAAGAACCAAAACTACCGCAAGTGGACAGTGCCTGCACGCTACACGACAACGAAGTTACTACTGTTTCCTGCAGGGAGGAAGCGTAGTACTCAACGTCTCCAGGTTTTCGAAGCCGTGAACGGTATACAATAGGATTATGAATCTTAAAAGTTTTTCTTATATGGGTGGTATATTATCTTTGCATCTGCGATATGAGAATGGTAGCGACATTGGCGAGTAAATATTTTGTACAGTGCCTTATTTTTATCTGTGCAAACCCGGTGAGTAACATGTGAGGGAATAAAGTCACATAATATTTTTTTCCTGAGTGTGTAGTGTAATGTTTATGTATAGTCGCAGGACATCACACTGGAGCCAAAATGTAAGTATTTACCTTGAATACTTGGTTTATAATTGTTTTCATGGGAATATTTAAATATCTTATTGTAAGTTTTGTATCTCAGGTCAATTTCAATGTCTAGGTCGGAGTCACGGTCGTGATCAACTGCAATTACAATCTGATACAGCCGAGTTAAATGCGAAGGTAATAATATTATTGACTTCCAGTCTAATGGCAGAGCATGAACACCAAAAACGACATGTTAGCAGTCACATATATAATTAATTTATCTGTAGGTTTTAAATGCATTGAGACAGCATGTGAACGATAACGTTTTATAGAAAATACATTCTAGTGGAATGATAAAGCACAGATTTTTACCAAATTAAGAATAAAAGGCTGCCACTAGTTAGAAGAAAACGACGTATTCAATAGGGGCTGTGTACCTAATTGGTGGGCTTTTAGTCTGGCAGTATTTAAGGTAGCGTTGATTATGTTGCCTCTCACCGACTAACTATATTAGCAGCAGTTCGAAACCAGGACACTTACTTTAATTTATTTATATATACTAATATTTTTTTATAAATATAGAGTGATTTTCGAGACGGAAAATAGCTTGAAGTTCTATGTTTGAACTCAGAACCTCTCATCACAGGATTAGAAGATGGGGTCTCATTCCGTTCGTAACTGAGGAGGGAAGAGATTTGGGTGGCTCGTAACAGCGACGTATTGAGAGCCNAGATGGGGTCTCATTCCGTTCGTAACTGAGGAGAAAAGAGATTTGGGTGGCTCGTAACAGCGACGTATTGAGAGCCAATGAGAGTTATTGAAGTGAGTATGGAGCAGCGCCGTAATGAAAGGTTGGGGTAACAGGAGATCTTCGAGAAAACCCGTCGGCCAGCGGCATCGTTTGGCAAGATTCCCACATGCGAAAATACGGGAGTGACCCAGCCAAGGAATGTACACGTTTCGCCTTGATGGGAGGCGAGCAGGCAAACCGCTCACCCACCGCGACCCCTTCGTAAATGATTATTCAAATTTTATATTATGTGTNAGATGGGGTCTCATTCCGTTCGTAACTGAGGAGGGAAGAGATTTGGGTGGCTCGTAACAGCGACGTATTGAGAGCCGATGAGAGTTATTGAAGTGAGTATGGAGCAGCGCCGTAATGAAAGGTTGGGGTAACAGGAGATCTTCGAGAAAACCCGTCGGCCAGCGGCATCGTTTGGCAAGATTCCCACATGCGAAAATACGGGAGTGACCCAGCCAAGGAATGTACACGTTTCGTCTTGGTGGGAGGCGAGCAGGCAAACCGCTCACCCACCGCGACCCCTTCGTAAATGATTATTCAAATTTTATATTATGTGTCATATATATTTATGTTTCACAATAAGTTTTAAAAATATTTTTAATTATAAAATAATTGAAATAATATATATTTAAACTGAATTCAGTATGCAGGGATGAGGCAACAAAAAAAATTAAATTAAGTTTTTAATAAATCTTTTAGATTTTTCGATTTTATGGTTTATCATCGAAACGTTAATATCGAGACAGCCTATGTCAAGTTGCTATGATGGAACATGAAAAACAGTGGAGTTGAACCACAGGACCACATAACTGAAACCGGTCAGTAGTATAGCGATTATATTTGCTGATAATACTTTTGTAAAATAATAGAATATACTTTAGTTAAAATATTAATTGACATGTTTCGTATTAAGTGAATTGTGCTTGGAACGCAGATGAATAACAACAAAGAAGTGTTGTAGACGATGGTTCTAAAAGTTTAAATAAAAATCTGAAATAGGTTTTTTAAATAACTATCATTTATGTCAGTTTCATTATATTCACGTTAGTATGATGTAATTTGCCATCCCGTCTAATTGTATAGTGACGTGAAAGAGAATTATTAATTCAGCAAGGGCCNAACTGAAACCGGTCAGTAGTATAGCGATTATATTTGCTGATAATACTTTTGTAAAATAATAGAATATACTTTAGTTCAAATATTAATTGATATGTTTCGTATTAAGTAAATTGTGTTTGGAACGCAGATGAATAACAACAAAGAAGTGTTGTAGACGATGGTTCTAAAAGTTTAAATTAAGATCTGAAATAGGTTTTTTAAATAACTATCATGTATGTCAGTTTCATTATATTCAAGTTAGTATGATGTAATTTGCCATCCCGTCTAATTGTATAGTGACGTGAAATAGAATTATTAATTCAGCAAGGGCCANGTTAGTATGATGTAATTTGCCATCCCGTCTAATTGTATAGTGACGTGAAATAGAATTATTAATTCAGCAAGGGCCAGGGTTATGTATATGCTCAAATATAAATATGTAAATTAAAAAGCATGAATGTAAAGTCGGCAAGGGTCTGAGGAAGTATATAGGTCTACGTCTAATTTGTAGATTGGAAATATTGGTAAAAGTATACATGCAGCGCCTTGCTGAAATATTAAGTCTATATGAATTATATTTCGGTACATTTTCATCTGTACTTGCATGCGAATTCTTGTCCGCTCATATGCAGTTCCATTATTGTTATAACGTTTAATGAAAATATAAATAAATATGTGTGCCCAAACATGCGTACCCAAGTTTAAGACAACAAAATATTTTTTCTGCAAACAGAGAAAGTTTTAAATTTAAACGGTGTCAGAAAGCCCAGATACATGCATAACAATAGGCTGATACGAAGAAGAGAACAAAAGAAAAACCGCTTAACTGGTTTGGTGTTTTAATAAGATTGAAAACTATGAAGAGGCGAGACAACGGATGCATATTAAAAGTTTTTTTATTCTATCACTAAGGATCAGAGAAAAGAATTTGTATGTAGAACAAAAAATAATATTTGTAAAGTGTCTTTTCTTAAATTTTTCAAAAATTAAAGTTTTTAATGCTCAGCGAGAGTCAAGTTGTAATACGCAGAAACACACTGTCTCAGAAATATGTTTACAAAAGTGATCATTATTTACAAAAGTAAGTTGTCTATACATAAATTGTTCTTAAGATAACAGAACTAGTTGTTTACGTATTCTAAATAATGGCGTAAAAGAGATTGAGGTATTTGTAATCTAAGTTATGAGATTGATATTTCGGTTGTCTGTTATTTATATAACAAAGTAAAGATATTCTGACGATTTTTTTTAGAACTGTCTTTTTGTTTAGTTTGTGATTCACGATATGACGTAGTGAGGCCAATTACGTAAAAGCAACTCACAGCTTTGCCCGTATGTGTGAACTTAAACCATAACCTCTGAACCTAGGTGGGACTGGGAATGGAGAACCAAAGCAGAAGGAAATGAAACACAAGTTTCATACCAGGCAGCGAAGATGTGTGGTAACAGTGCGTGTAGGACTTGTTACCAAAGAGGGCTAGACAAAGCTGAGAAAATATCGCTGGGATGTATTGTTAAATACGCACGTTGTCGTGAGCTGTTACCTCTGCGGTGTTGCAACCATCCGACATCTCGTTTGTACGGTGACTAACTGTGAGCACGCTTTCATTAGCGCTTCTGAATTAGTGGACGCTGTTGGCCAACAATTTATACCGTGCGTTTATTTTAAACATGCGTGCGACATACACTGGCTATATGAGTGCCGTCTTTGGATACTTTTGACCAGCACTGAGATCCCTGACGGTTCTTCAGTGTTTATGAACAGTAATGTAGTAGTAACAACAAATATAATCCATTCACGGTATCTTCGATACTTTTGAAAAGAAC
>NQII01009345.1:0-56997 GCA_002778355.1 Clitarchus hookeri | reverse complement strand
AATAAGTGTGTTGTTGACATCCCAAATAAATAAATGTGCTTTTTTATTTTATATCCTAAACTTTAATACCTAAAGTAAACCAAAAGCCTCTTGTTCGCATTTGCTACAGGTCCCGCGCTGTCTCCATGCGGCACTGAGCGTGAATGGTATTCTGATATTCTATCAAAAATTTCTGACATGAGGTGAACAAGGCTCTGTGGATATTACAGTGTGGCATGTTAGTGTAAACAGTATTCTGATATTCCAGACGCCATGCTGGAGAAGGTTGACTCGTACAGGGAATGGTTGCTGGAGCATGATAACTACTTGGTCCAAGAGAATCTGAGGTCGGGGAAACCTGTCTTTCACAGCGACATCTTCGGAATGGAAGGGTCCTTTCGTCAACTGGTGGTCGACTGAACTTAAGTCGCTCCAATTTGTACCTAAGTTATGTTGGGAAAGACTTATATTTAAACCAACGAATTTATTCCTCTTTTTATATCTAGAAAAAGATCATTTGAATTTTTTTTTAAATCAATTTTGAGTTAAAATATTTTGTGTTACTGTATTTTATGTACGTATTTAAAGAGAGACTTTCGTCTGCTCTATGGTCTATACATAAATTCCGATGTTTCTCTGGTATATTTGCTTTTGTATCTTTATTTTGTACATTAACTCATAACAGCTGTTAAAAGTATGTTTTTTTTGTATGAAATGAACACTTAACGTAAATTGTCGCCTATGGATAAGAACCACCAGATTATGTTTTTGCGCTGTGTGTTAACCGTAGTTCAACAAATTAGGGCTGTGCTCAGGGGAGGGATTCTGAGATTAAACCACCCTCATGAAGTTGAAATATATAAAACAAAACTTTTCTTTTGTATTTTTTTTACATTTTAAACTAACTGTTCTATTCTCAGTTTTAACTGCCCTCCAAAAAGTGGTGATATTTGGACGCGTCTTAAATATTTCTTTATAACTGAGGTGCACCAGAAAAGCATGTCCATTGTGAAACTGAGGGCAAAGCTGATACAGTTTTTGTCCGCACCAGAACAACACCTTCCATTTTCAAATCCTTTGCGGGAACCGGCAACAAGGGCTACTTGAAACNAATGCCGCAAGCTCACAGTTCGTATTACAAAGGCGCACTTCATTTTGCTCGTGACCTCCGCTATGGCAAGAAGGAAACACACTGCATTTACTGCACATTCCAGACAAAACAATGGGCTTTGCTAAACGTCGGGGGAAAAAATATTAGACATACACAAAATTAAAAAATAACCTGTGTCTAAAATTGTTTTAAAAAAGTTTGTCCGTCTTTACATAGGATATTATAATGCATGTAATCAAAATACCTGACAAATTTTCACTTTCACTGCTAAGTCTTTAGAATATTGCACGTGATTGTGACATAATGTTCTAGGCGTGTGATGACTCGAGCAGTGTTTAATATGAAATATTTTTGAGATATTTTCGCAGAAATTGATGTACTTCAACAGTCGTGAGCTGTATGCTAGGCCACATTGTACATCACGCAAGGAGCTGCTATAAAACCAGATATAAATTGAGTTTTGGTCCACCGTAAAAAATCGCAAATCCAATCTCACATGCTGGGTAATACAGATACAAAATGATCACGTGCAGTGAATAATTGTGAACACAATATCAGACCGTCCGTACGACTATCGTGACGGGCTAGTGCAAATTTCTTTTAGGATGTGCCCACAGGCATCAATGTAGTAAAGTTGAGTCAAAGTACCTACCAATGTAGCTTATGTGGCACTTTATTGTACATGGCAATCTACTTTGGGCCAGTTCCTGCACCTTCACAATACGACGTTTTAAACGAACTCTGTTTGTCGACAAATTACTCTCCTAAATGCAAACAATTCATATTTTTGGTGTAACTGACAAAGCTGTAAAAATCTTACTGATTACTCCGGTGATTCAGTTCCGATAATTTTTTGATGGGATACATTGAATTTTCCGTGATTTATGCTGTCCAAGCTTGTGAGTTAGTAGTTTGTGGTGACATGTCAATCCTTATTTCACTTCACGTGTGTCAGTGTTAAACTACATAACCTTTTACGTCTTTCATTGTATCCTGATAGTATACCAACAACCATGGGTTTTCCAACTCGCCTACATCTGTTTTTATTTGCATTTCCAATTTCAATTTATTCTCCAGATGGTATTTAGTCTGTTATTTCTTAACATAATCACACTCGTGTCATTTTGTCATTACTCATTCTCGTATATCCGAACTATTACATTTATCGTCTTAAAATGTTCGTTAATAAAAGACCAACCCCACATATATTTTATTGCTAGGTCTAACAATGTAAAATTTAATAACTTTACTATATAAATTAATTCAAATTTTTCCCTGCCTCCAAAGTCTGCCTATAAACTTTTTTTTTTTTCATTTTTTGTATTTTTAATTGTTTGGTACGTAAAGTTATTGTCTGAAATTAAAAATAGAGTAAAAGGTATGTGAAGCAATTGTCAATACAAAAAATGCACAATCACTGAATTTTCCTTCTATTAGATGGAGTCGTAACTGAAATTCCAGTTATTGCATTCCTCTTAATGCCAGTGATTGTATTCCTCTTAATGCCAGTGATTGTATCCCTCCTATTGCCAGTGACTGTATTCCTCTTAATGCCAGTTATTGTATCTCTCCTATTGCCAGTGATTGTATTCCTCTTAATGCCAGTTATTGTATCTCTCCTATTGCCAGTGATTGTATTCCTCTTAATGCCAGTGATTGTATTCCTCTTAATGCCAGTGATTGTATTCCTCTTAATGCCAGTGATTGTATTCCTCTAAATTCCAGTGACAGTATTCCTCTTAATACCAGTGATTGTATTCATATTAATGCCAGTGATTTTATTCCTCTAAATGGCAGTGATTGTGTTCCTCTGAATTCCAGTGATTGTATTCCTCCTAATGCCAGTGATTGTATTCCTCCTAATGCCAGTGATTGTATTCCCCTAAATTCCAGTGATTTTTTCCTCTTAATGCCAGTGATTGTACTCCTCTTACTCCTTACATAGCATAGGCTGCTTGCCCTGTAATTGACTTTAGGTCGGGTTTTGTGCCTTACGTTCTTCTGACAAGTTTCGGCTAACGGGATTGGTAAACATGTCAAATATTTGCAATTGTGGAGTGTCCCATTGAGTTGGGTTAGAATCATTTCCAATCTAAGCTGTTGCTCTCTCGGGTATGGAATACAAATATTACCGACATCACCAGCGACCTTCAAAATGTCAGAATGCTTGAGGTTCCAAAACTATAACTCAGAGTCTGGCGTCAGCACCGCCGTAACCTTTCTCTTTACAGATTTAAATTTCTGAAGTAATAACGGCTAAAGAATAAATCCGTTACAAAATTGACAGTGTGTATCAATATTACTGAATTAACGGACTTCGTAAATGGTAACTTTTCTGACACCTCTTGCTGAAAACTGCTCAAGCCAAAAGGATCGATAGGCCGTGCTTTCGCAGTTCTTACACATACTGAGTGTCCGGATCAAGCCAGCTTTTGCCCTTTTCTCCACGCGAGGTTTCTGTCCTCGCTGAGCTGGCCTTAGGACACCTGCGTTATCACCTGACAGATGCACCGCCCCAGTCAAACTCCCCGCCTGGCAGTGGCCTTGGATCGGATCGCGCGGGGGTATCGCGACCCGAGCACACACCACAACGACACAAGGACGAAGGAAGGCCCCGAGTTTCCTTGAACGCTTGGTACCAGGAAAACTATGACGAGGGGCATGAGAAGCCCAACAACACGCGCTCTTGCTCAGTACTCGCTTTGAAACATCACGAAACAAGAGTTACCTTATCTACTGTCGCCAATTTCAGTAACCTGAAAATTTCACAAAATCGGTATTTCAGTATACCTATATTTAGTTCACTCATATTATTAAAAACATTATTTGAAGAAATAAAAAAGGTCACTGATTACCACGTTACCTGGAAAAACAAACTGTGTTTCAACCAATCCACACTGTAGAAAATTATGCACAACTCGATTTGTAATGATCTGATCTCACCACACTCTCAGTATAAGAGAAGCAGAAATTAATCACCTTGGCTTCGGGTTGCTTTACGACTAGGCTGCAATTAGCTCCTAAATAAATCCTAGTAATTTCTCTCCCTAATTGTCTAACATATAACAATGTTGAAACATATACTGTAATGTATGGAACAAAATAATTTTGGTCATATAATTTATATTCGTGATAATGATATGACCAGTATTGAGGGATGAAGTAATTAATCAAAGGATTATGAACAACTAAATGGTGACAAACATTCTGTTAAACATGTTTAAGGCATTAGTGGGTTAAAATATTGTTGTTGGTGGGTTGAGAATTAATTTATTTGCTATCATTGAATGATAAAAAATATACAGTATAATAGAAGATAAATTATTATGCAATATTTTGTTGAGTTACCTAACTTCAAATGCCACTGGAAAAGTGTCTCAGTTATCCAGCTTTACAATTTGGTATATATATGTAGCAGATGATTACAGTGTCTACGAGGTACTCGACACTCTATACTGTTCACGGTAAACTGAGCCTTTTGAAAGCCGTGCTTAATATCTGCTTGCATGCATGTAGTGTATTCTTCCGCCATATGTAAAATTAAGATTTCCATGGATCTCATCACCTTATTAATGTGTCGGTCAATAATGAACTATGAAATTAATAGAAAATTAATGATGTGCTAATTCTTAAACTCAAAAAAACAAAAAGCGGAAGAAATAAATTTTATTAATCACATATGTTCACCTAACACTTTTAATTCGACGTTAAGTCGTGGAACTACTTTCCTTCTACCGTTACCAACTTTACTGGGCGCATGCCATTCAATGCACCCGTTAAAATAAGTATATGCCGGTAGGAACAGTGACTCTTTCCTAAGGTCCATTTCGAAAGTGTTCACTTATCATGTAGTAGGCCCCACTGTCTTGCAAGGGGTTGCAAATCAGTTCGGCAGAAATGTGTCAGGGGGTTTTTCCGCGTAAAGCTTAGGAATTGAAGGGTAGGCCGGCGGGTGACGGCGGTATGTTCCGAAAGCACTCCCACTTTCCCAAACCACCCCGGTGATATTTCACGTGACAGCTCGTACCTGAGGATTACCCGAGTTCTGCCTCCCCTTTTCAGACTTTTATCCTCCCTCTAGTTTCCTTCTGCTGCGAACTTTCTTCGTTCCTTCCGCCCTCATCACCTCCTTCTCTTCCTTCCTCCCCCCCCCCCCCCCCNGGATATAGCGTCATTAAAACCACTTAACATTTCACCCTGGCCGTTCCGCTCAACGGTACAGTCGGTTTGTAAGAAAATCCCCTTGTAACGTCTCAACGCCATTTCAACGCTAGCTGGTGCTGGCCTGCTTAAACTGTTCTTCACATTTCAAGTTAGACTCTTATTTCTCACTTTTCCCCGTAGAAGTATACAGAGAGACGGACACATAAAAGAAATTTAGACTTTTAAAATAATTAACTTCCTTTTCCAGCTAGCAGTCATAAATTAAGACATTGAAATCAGGTGTATGCTGTTTAAAGTCTCCACTTTCAGGGGAAAAATCATTACGCTCCACTACGTTACACAGTTTTTAAACTTTCGTCAAAACATTTCTTCTTAAAATGAATAATTTTATCGAGATGCAGCGGTCTCGCTAGTGGACCAGACCTACTGGCATTTAAGTTAGTAAAATTTGTTAGGAGGAATATAGTTCACATTTTATAAGTGCTGCGATTCAAAACAAAGCAATGCTCTTCTTCCAAACAGACCTTGAAAAGCTAAGGGAAGAAAACAATAATATTGCTTAGAATATATATGATATGAAATGANCTTCTTCCAAACAGACCTTGAAAAGCTAAGGGAAGAAAACAATAATATTGCTTAGAATATATATGATATGAAATGAGGCATTTAATTTTTACCAACCGGAATCACTATACTGGTATGAACGAAATTAAATGCACTGTATTAGGTAAGTGAGGATTGTTATTACCCTTCTCATCATCAACAATCTGTGAAAAAAAATCCTGAAAAAATGGCTAAAATGGTTTTATAAATTTTAGAAGTCGGAAAATTAAACCCAAATTGCAGTTTCTGGAATTTAGACAGATTTTGTTGAGCATTTAAGAACTTCATTACACTTTCACTAAAGTTAGTAATAAAAAAAAATGTGTAAATCTGAATACTAGTGTCAAAATGTTTGGTCGATTTTAAAACGAAATTTTCCTCTTTAATGTAGAGAGAGATCTATTTGTTAACCTTCACATAAATTATGAAGTGCAGTTATTTTTAAACAAAACTTTCTGCTCCGTTATATAACATTATTGTTATTCGAATTTAACTGTTGTGAGTGTTCGTACTGACAGCGACATTCTTTTCTTCAATTGACGGTATTTTTGAGAGAACATGTACTTCGTAACGTTATCTTCAGACTTCTTGGAGTTAGTAGGATTACCCTCTCATGCTAACCAACTTAGAGCCTACTTACCCTTTCAGGAAACTTGATCTATTTGAGATTACCCGCAATATGAATTTAACCAGACCCTTTACCCAATCAACTGGGGATTGATCCTGCCCGCCTGCAGAGAGAGAGAGTTGACGAAAGCAGACTGCGGATGGGCACGAAGCACAAGAAGCACGAGGATTGTTGGTGTAACACAAATACCGGGCATGGCACACGAGTAATGGTTTGTAATTTGTTGTTTTGGAAGTAAGTACCTATGCTTGTTTATTATCCGCCAAAGAAAACGATTTTGCTGAATAAAACTGAGTTTTTCTGGCGCAACTAAACTAATTGTTTGTGCAGGGGCAATTAAATATTTTCTCACAAAACCGAATTATTTTGTTATTCGTATTTGGTTGCCACAAACTAATAAGATTTTGTTGGTGCGACTAGAGATTTGTATGGTTCTACGTACATTAAACAGTTTCTACTATCAAAAAACACGAACAGTTTCGAAACTGGCACTTATACTTCGCCTTAGGAACCTTGGCCAACGTCATTACAAACGGCGAAGAATGTCTTTTAAATAGATAATGTTCTAATAGAGGACATGTAGGTAAATAATAGTTTCCAAGTTCTGCAGATGTACATTTTTGTTTGCTTTTAAACTTGTTAGACTAGGATTGTTTTTTTCTAATAATTACCCATAGATGAATGCACCAACAAGCACTATTATTATCTAAGTTGTCACGAGAAACACAAACAAACAATCGATTCGTATTTTCGAACATAGGCAAATAAATTAGTTACTCTATTGCCCTACACCCAACGAAATAAATACCAGTATTAGACCAAACTAATTTGGTTGCCACAACATATTATTTCATAATATACATGAGATTATTCCAGGTAATCAAATGCTTACCCTTTTTACACGAAATATTGATTTAACACTACAGTGGTATTTATGTTTACAATTACCAAACCGCTTAGTTGGATGTCCTTGTAAAATTGTTGTGTGTACTAAACGTATATAGCTTAAACTGAAACAACCAAATAATTATTCGGCTCAACAAATAATTTTTAAATGATTTGATTGATTCAAAGGAACCAATGGCAGATGTCTGCAAAAACATCAGATTAGTTGAGCAAACAAAATATCCCTTATTGCAAACAAGTACTTGCCAAGCAAATTTATTTGTTGACTGCATCTAAACATTTATCTCAGAGTGGATTAATTATAAGGACAGTAGTTATAATAATAGGATTAACTCGTGCGAAACAGGAAATTTGCTTGACATTCGCGGTATTTTTTAGTTTACTTATAGAGAAACATTTCTAAAAAGGCTTCGCAAAGTTAACTGTGATCGAGTGAACACTACCGCGGCCCCTTAACGTATGACGAAATAGAGTTCACCGCAGAGGGTAGAGAATAAAAGAAAAGTACTGCACGTACTTTAACGCACGGTGTATCAAAATATGCATTGCAGTGGGTCTATCGCGTGGACAATAACTGGCGCCGAGGAATGACTCGCTACTTTACTTCGTCGACGTTACGCTCAAGGATCTCAAGGTTGTAAGCATATGATAATTGTCCTGCTTGTATTATACATCCATATCTGTTGAAACCCAGTGCAGAAAAATCACACTTTAAGATACAGCTGTTACCGAATATGCGCCACGCCCCATGCAAGCTGAAGTCATGGCAGGTGTGCAACAATGAAGCGGACAGACACACAGTAAATCTCCGAGATCAGTATCATCAGACCATGTGGTCAAGAACATTTAAACCTCCACGAAAAGNTACAGACACACAGTAAATCTCCGAGATCAGTATCATCAGACCATGTGGTCAAGAACATTTAAACCTCCACGAAAAGCAACGACATCATTACATTAAAAGCCACCTGGAGATACACGTTCCAGCGTAAGGAATGGGGGGATGGAATATCGAGACCAATTTCAGGACGCTTTAGAGCGGCGAAGATAACGGTCAGAACGTTTCATATATGGCTGAAGGGACGAAAATTTTGACGTTTCGTAGCTAATTAAATAATAAATTCCTAATCTAATTTTCTGTTGCAGGAATTCGTGTTGTTGTTGTTTATGTATTTATTTATTTATTTTTTTAACGTTGTGTTGGAGGACGTTTGTGATTAATCGTAAATATTTCTTTGTTCATCAATAGCGGAAATCAAAATGATGCTAACCAAATGTTCTCCTTTCTTTGCANTTAATCGTAAATATTTCTTTGTTCATCAATAGCGGAAATCAAAATGATGCTAACCAAATGTTCTCCTTTCTTTGCAGATTCAGACACAGCGCCAAAAGACACACTGAATTATTCACTAATCATCTCTCATTTTATTTATTAAAAATAATTAAGAGATGTAGAATTGTAGCAGATTTTCAGTATTCCACAAAAGATAAATATCTTAAAACATAACGCCAAAAATTGTAATTACGACTTAACAATGTACGAGAAAAAAATGGATTTAAAAAATGACTAGCTAAGAAAGGCAGTAATTTACTAAAGATGTGGAAACCAGCTTAAACATGGTTTCTTTGTTTTCTTCTTCAGCTTATTTCTGGCAATGCATACAGTACATTTCAATACTTGCATAAGTCTAAATAACTTTCGGTGATCCACAGCGTTCTAACATGGAAATTTTTATGCACTATGTTTTATAATTAGTTGCTTTTATTATCGTAAATATGTCCGTTATGTTTATTTTAAACTGCATCGTGCTACAGGCAGGATTTTTTTAATGTTTATTTTAAAATTAACCTACTAACCATAAAGGAGTGATAGCCAGACCGAGTCCATAGCTGCTCGAAAACGACCGTAGGCGAAAAGCTGAATATAAGATATGTACCCTATAACAAATAATTACGATTTCCGGATACTTAAAAATTAATAACAGAAAATGTGTTGAAGAAACTGCGTTTTCAGCCAACCCTGAATAAATCAACTTCGCACACACGTCCATAACACACGCGCACTTAATGAGCCAGGCTTAGAAACAAATCAGCCAAAATGTTACATTTATAGATACTTTTCTAAAGATGCCTTAGTGGTAATTTTGTCTTGAAGCAGGTTTTCCACAAATCGCACTACAGAATTAATTATGATTGAGAATTGTGAACAGCTTGTGCTTCGATGCGTTTACCGATCTTCTGTTTCGTCGTTTTCTCCAATTGACGTCGATGGCATATTTTTGTACTTGGGGGATGTATGTTGCGTTTTTCGTTTAGAACTCCCAACAAATTTATTTCGTATAATCGAATTATTAGAACGCAAAGAGTGTACTTCGAAAAGAACACGAGTTTATTCAAAGGATTGTACGATTATTAAGACATTTTGTAAATGGGTTTATTATGTTTATATTTTGCGGTAAATATAAAAAAAGGAGCATCTAGTATACTGTTAGACACAAAAAAAGAGGATGCAGTAAGAGTACCACGTAAAGTGGTACACATGGCAAACGTAAAAAACAGCATTAAAAGCGTTTTCTTTCGAGTAATACATTTCTTTTTCAAGGATGAATACTATGAGCACCGTGCACTGTAAACGTGAGGTATGATAAATAACAAAGCTAAGTATATGAAATATCAAATGTAATTAGTCTCCAAAGCACACACATGTTTACAGCAAAGATAACATAAACAGAAGTAGCATGCAAAGAACTTACATTATGTATATTATGTATAGATCATCTGCTCGTGAGTCAATACTTTAATGATTGGATATATAAACTTACGTCTTCAACATTAGACATTTTTGTACTTCTACAATGAATTCTTTTTGTATCACTACAAATAAATAAGAGTAAATTCCAAAAATCCTTGGTAATGGAATTTGTAAAACTAACGTTTAATTTTAACAGTTACGTAGGTGTTGTAGACTTCAAGTTTGTTATAAACATTAATTTACATAAAAAATCTTGTATATTTTCTAAAAGAATTTATCGTAAATTTATCATACTTCAGCTGTAGAG
The DNA here is from genome assembly GCA_002778355.1 of Clitarchus hookeri. Lineage (NCBI taxonomy): Eukaryota > Metazoa > Arthropoda > Insecta > Phasmatodea > Phasmatidae > Clitarchus > Clitarchus hookeri. The sequence continues at coordinate 46,547 of NQII01009345.1, read as the reverse complement.
CCGCAAAAAAAATCCTTGGTAACTGATTTACAAATAATGTTTTTGCAATCAAATACAGCAATTTTTTACTGGGTGTAATGCCAGTAAATTTGTATGCATCTGGAATTTGAATGCGAATGTTTGTCTATGTTAATAAACTGAGAAAAAAATATGANAATATTATTTTAGGAACCGAATGTGTGTATTCATAACCCATCGAGACTATATATATATAGCAATAAAAATCAGATTTATTGCTGGCAACGTCTTAATATTGTTAGCGGAATTAGTAGTTGCAAAAGAATTGCATGGCGTGGTCTCGTATAGTAATGAATCTGCATGTGTGAATATAGTTACCTCGAGCCGAGCAGCCTGTCCCTCCTACAGAACTTGTAGTTCCTTCAGTAAAACAACGTTAACCATGTTTTGATCGTTCCCGCAACAAACACGACTGTAATAAACTAACCGAACAGTCTGTTGTTGGGACAGANGTTAACCATGTTTTGATCGTTCCCGCAACAAACACGACTGTAATAAACTAACCGAACAGTCTGTTGTTGGGACAGAAGTTTGATTGCTATTACTCTGAAACCAGATAACAGAACTGTCTGGGTGTCACTTCTCTGCTGATCCCCCCCCCTCCCCCTCCAGTGTGTGCCACGCACAGCTCTGACATAACGGGAGCAAAACTTCCTTGCGCCTAGTGCTGAATTCGCAAATCACACGCGCCGCTTACAAAAAAAAAAATAATTTTCCCTGACCGGATTGTACTCGGACAATTTTCTCCGCGGAGCAGAACTGGGTCGTAACCCCCGACTTCTCCAGGAAGGGACGGTCGTTGGAAACGGGCAGCGAAGGAGAGGCCTGAAGAAGTAAGGGGGTGGTTGGGGCGGAGAAAATCTTCCAGCGAAAGGAAGCGGAAGTATAAAAATTTAGTGGGACAAAAGTTTGGGAGCGTATAAGGGATGGCGCAAGTTTCCCCCCAAGAGTTTCACTCGACTGCCTTCTTCTCCCTTTGCTTCAGCCGTTTCCTTTCCGCACTCGGCAACTTCTCCACAGCCGTCGCACATACGCACTCCCCAACAGCATTGCCGACTGCGTGGTGACCCTCTGCTTGTGGTTACGTGAAGTAGGTCGCGTGTTGAAGGAGGCGAGACGGTGGTAGGTGCAAGGTGGTGTCAAGCGGAGAGAGAGTTCCTTATTCAACCATCCACGATCACAGTTGGTGCATGCACTGAGGAAAAGAGTTGTTTCAGTACACCAAATGTATAATTATATATATATATACTATATATATATACTATATATATATANCAAATGTATAATGTATATATATACTATAGTGACAGCTGATTTTCGCGAAAAGAATTCACGACCTGTTATACTTCAAAACACTATAGCTCAGATCCACGTTCGTGATTGGATGGTTTCCGGGTTAGCGCGTCTTAAGTGTCTGCACGCGAATCACAGACGCGCAGTACTGGAGTTACCTAAATCTGATTGGCCAGTCGAATGAGAAAATGTCTTCTCACAAAGACACGCCCACCAATAAGGAAAAGAAAAACTGCTATACAGTCCCTTAGGGTATTGAACTCTAGCGTGTGCGGAATTCTATTCGCGTAATTCCCGTGTCACTGTATGTACCAAGCCTCAGTTAATGCAAAGGAAAGTAATTAGCACACAAGTCCAAAGGATTTCATTTGTGCCAAACTGTGAAGAAGTTAGTTAATGAAGAGATTTGGGCGGCTCTTAACAGCGAGGACTTGAGAGCCGACGAGGGTGGAGCGAGGTTAGTATGGAGCCCTGTCGGGATGAAAGTGGAAGGCGGGGGAAACGGGAGATCCCCGAGAAAACCCGTCCCACTTGCGAAAATCCCGGAGTGAACCAGCCGGGGATTGAACACGGTTCGCCTCGGTGGGATGCGAGCAGTCTAACCACTCAGCCGCCTTGGCCCCTACCAAACTGTATGTTAAACAGTTATTTTACTAGTGTAAGTAAACATATCGTTACAACTTGTCAACAAAATAATACGTTCATATACGTGCTCTATATTTTAACAAATTATTTATTTGTAGCGACTAAAGATTTTGTTGGAGACACTTATCCTTTTGGTTGAATTCGCCATATAGTTTGTTGGCTTCACGGGTTCAAAGAAGCAGTCCATTTTTACGTTAGAGGTACCTGCACACGGGTTGTTTTGAATATGGTTGATGATATGACCACGATAATTTCGTAATATCGGGATTCCTCTGACCTGCAGAAGTATTTGCGGTAGATTAACGAATTATTACGCAAATGCGTAGTTTGTAATTAAGTGTCGTGTCTTGGTTTAGGTGCGTTTGTTAGGCGAAGACGCGGATTTGTAACCTCGGTCTCTATCTGAGTTAAGTTTTGAATTCTTTATAATAGTAGCAAAACATTCAGCTGAATAATTAATAACTGTTTAAGAACTGGAATGTAGATAAATGATTTGCGCATGCAGCATTCCTATCACCACGTGCTCAGACATTTATTAACATGTAAATTTTATCAGAACGAATATTCACAAAATCATGGCAGTGTTAATAATACTGGGATATTTTACGCTAGGCACTTAGCAGTTTTGTAGCGACATTTGTACAAAACACGTACAATACAGAATCCATGACTCGTGCATAACTTGACACAAAAGTCCAACCCACTGATAAACGTGTGCATATAACCTCAAAAAACCTGCAACACAATACACAAAAAAAACATTTGTAAAGGCAATAAAAATGATTTGGTAGGGTCAAGAACGTTTGGTAAGGGCAACAAAAGATTTGGAAGAGGCAGAATAATTAGGTAGAGAAAAAAAACGGATTTGGTAGAGGTAACGAAATGNGGGGCAACAAAAGATTTGGAAGAGGCAGAATAATTAGGTAGAGAAAAAAAACGGATTTGGTAGAGGTAACGAAATGTTTGGTTCAACCAAACAAGCCAAACGTTTGTTGCAAACAAATAAACCAACAAACGAATTTTGTTTTGAACAACAAAGTATATCAAATTGCTCCTATACAAGTAAATGGTTTGGTTGTGGTGAACAAATCTTATCTGGACCAACAAAATCTATTTATCGGCATGTGTTGTGAAATGTCCAACTAAGGACTAGAGTTTGTAAGGTTTTCTAAGATTTTATGCAAATTCCCATATTTTTATAACCGTTGCAACCTACAGTACATCGTTGCGTATTGTGCGTTGAGCCAAAGGCTATTTAGTTTCACTGGTAATTAAAATACCTTTCTGTGCGAGCAGGAAGAGAGCTATATATATATAGAGAGAGAGAGAGAGAGAGAGAGAGAGAGAGAGAGAGAGCCAAGAAGCCCACACGTCATTTCAGTCCCTTGTGCATAGTCACGAAAGGGTATTTAGTGCGCGTTGCTTGTGTGGTTGAAACGCACAAAAGAAGTACAAGTGAGTATTCTCCAGACACAATCGGGTGTTCATAGCATTCAATTGACGGTTTCTGTGTTCACCTCGGTCGCAGAATGCAGGAATGCTTGATTGATTAATTATGGTTAGTTTCTAACACTCCCAGAGTTGTACATATTTCGTGAACTAACTCGTGCTGTGGGTAGACCGTAAATGTAAAGCCATCGTCATTGTCTTCTTTCANGTTGTACATATTTCGTGAACTAACTCGTGCTGTGGGTAGACCGTAAATGTAAAGCCATCGTCATTGTCTTCTTTCAAGGCCTAGCTGCGATGTGGTTATCAACGTTTTGCCGATCATGGCGACACACTACCTGCTGGTGATTATCGGGTGAATAACAACCACAAACTCTATTGCCATTAATCATGGTCGGAAATGGACACTTTTCCACTTCGCCAGTGACAGGTTCTTCTTGCTGGTTGCTCCAAGTACCCGCCTAATACGAACACTTCATTCCCGTCACTGGATTCTTTACAGACATTGTCAAGTTCTGAATATCACTTGTCTTGCAGCAATGAAATTTGTTTCCTGAAAAAGTGCAATACTACTTACAAAGATGATTAAAATGTCGTTAGAAAATCGTTTATGTTCATCTTTTCGCAAAATATTTGGATCGAAAAGATATCGAATTCGAGTCATGGCAAATTCAAAGGTAATTCGGTAGTTTCTCAGTACTTTAGAGGCATTCGACATAATATTAACTAATCATGTTATTAAACTATTGCTACTGCTATCGTTCGCCATCAGTGTTTCCCCGCAAAATTAAAAAAAAAAATTGTTTCGCATAGTGACAGGCGCTCTCCGGAATCAAATGATTAACTACTGAATTACACAAAGAAAGCAACCAACTATAATTACTTTGAGCCGCATGTGTCTCAAATATCAATTAAGAAACAATAACTCGGTTCCTTTTGTTAATTTTCGGATACGCCTATGTGGAATTTTAATTGACATTCTTGTTTGATATACGCAAGATCTATTGCCGATCTGTTTCTTTATTCGTACCTTGTTAACCAAATAACATCTACCACTCCTGGCGAAGATAACGTGTACTAAACAAAAAGGAAAATAATATATTTTTTATGGGAAAGCGGAAAAGTTGCCTAGAAAAAATCCAAAAACAGAAGTACGATTAAAAAAAAAAAAAAAATTGACTGACATTCAATAGATTTTACCAAGCCTGATTTGTTTTAATGTCCATCATTCGATACACGTCGCATAATTTGTAGTTGTTAAGTAACTTCGAACTTCTTGCTCTCTTTTTTTAATTCCGTCACATGAAGCGAAAGCGATGTAACATGTAACAGCGACTGCAAAACCTCACAAGCATCGCAAATGTGATACTGGGGTGACAAAACGTTGAGAAGTAAAGCTGACAAGGAATGTTATACGCTATTCACGGCAAAGTGAGCACTTTTGAAAGACCTCTAATTCGTAATAAAAGTGCGGTGGAATACACACATTGTGTTTATTATTTACATGACAATATTAATTTAAAAATATGTCTACGGGACAAAAAATGGCTGAGAGGAATAAGTAACTAGGGCCTCAAAAGTGTTAATTTTACCGTGAACATTATATACACTGAAATAAAAGATTTGTTAGTGGCTACAAAAACTGTTTGGCTGATGCTTTCCAAGGCGAAGTTTTGTTGCTTGCAAAAAAACAGATTGTGGGGCCCAATAACACGTAGATTGACAAGTACTAACGCTATTTGGTGCTCACTAACATATTTGTTTATTAACTGCCATAGTTTGCAACAACAGCATTAATGTCATCCACGGTGATAACATTTTGCTGCGACGGCAAAACTACATATATAACATTCTGCGCGTGCCTTCTATCTGGCCATGATGACGTATTTGTTAATGTGCGTTTCTTTGCATCGGGTTACGAACTAATTCATGAGGGATATTCTTAATAACATCCTTTATATCATTCATTTATTCTAAATAAGTAAATGTTACGCGTAAATGATTCCAGGAAATTAACTTTCCATGAGTTGAAGTGTGCAAGCCTTGTCGTGTGTTCCACATATCAGACTTTATCTGCATGCTCCTGAGATAACATCGACGACGAGCACGGTGGTTCAACGGTAACACACTGAGCTCATGCGTGATAGGTTGATGATTCGAGNTTGTCGTGTGTTCCACATATCAGACTTTATCTGCATGCTCCTGAGATAACATCGACGACGAGCACGGTGGTTCAACGGTAACACACTGAGCTCATGCGTGATAGGTTGATGATTCGAGTCCCGCTCGTGGCAAGGTTTGTTTTATATTTAATTGTTGGTGACCACAAACTTAATTTTGCGGTTGCCACTAAATACTGGCGTGACAAAGAAACTTTTGTTGNGTTGTACATATTTCGTGAACTAACTCGTGCTGTGGGTAGACCGTAAATGTAAAGCCATCGTCATTGTCTTCTTTCACGGCCTAGCTGCGATGTGGTTATCAACGTTTTGCCGATCATGGCGACACACCACCTGCTGGTGATTATCGGGTGAATAACAACCACAAACTCTATTGCCATTAATCATGGTCGGAAATGGACACTTTTCCACTTAGCCAGTGACAGGTTCTTCTTGCTGGTTGCTCCAAGTACCCGCCTAATTCCCGTCACTGGATTCTTTTCAGACATTGTCAAGTTCTGAATATCACTTGTCTTGCAGCAATGAAATTTGTTTCCTGAAAAAGTGCAATACTACTTACAAAGATGATTAAAATGTCGTTAGAAAATCGTTTATGTTCATCTTTTCGTAAAATATTTGGATCGAAAAGATACCGAATTCGAGTCATGGCAAATTCAAAGGCAATTCGTTAGTTTCTCAGTACTTTAGAGGCATTCGACATAATATTAACTAATCATGTTATTAAACTATTGCTACTGCTATCGTTCGCCATCAGTGTTTCCCCGCAAAATTAAAAAAAAAAATTGTTTCGCATAGTGACAGGCGCTCTCCGGAATCAAATGATTAACTACTGAATTACACAAAGAAAGCAACCAACTATAATTACTTTGAGCCGCATGTGTCTCAAATATCAATTAAGAAACAATAACTCGGTTCCTCTAGTTAATTTGCGGATACGCTAATGTGGAATTTGAATTTATATTTTTGTTTGATATACTCAAGATCTATTGCCGATCTGTTTCTTTATTCCTATAGTGTTAACCAAATAACATCTACCACTCCTGGCGAAAATAACGTGTACTAAACAAAAAAGGAAAAAATATATTTTGTATGGGAAAGCGGACAAGTTGCCTTGAAAAAATCCAAAGACCGAAGTACCCTTAGAATTCTCAATTTAAAAAATAAAACTAACACTCAATAAATTTTACCAAGCCTGATTTGTTTTAATGTCCAGCATTCGATACACGTCACATAATTTGTAGTTGTTAAGTAATTTCGAACTTCTTGCTATCTTTTTTAATTCCGTCACATGAAGCTGAAGCGATGTAACAGCGACTGCAAAACCTCACAAGCATCGCAAATGTGATGATACTGGGGTGACAAAACGTTGAGAAATAGAGCTGACAAGGACTGTTACACGCTATTCACAGTAAAGTGAGCACTTTTGAAAGACCTCTAATTCGTAATAAAATTCAATAAATATATTTTATTTAGCCTTAGACGTTAACTTCCGAGTGCGGTGGAATACACACATTGTGTTTATTATTTACATGACAATATTAATTTAAAAATATGTCTACGGGACAAAAAATGGCTGAGAGGAAAAAGTAACTAGGGCCTCAAAAGTGCTCACTTTACCGTGAACATTATATACACTGAAATAAAATATTTGTTAGTGGCTACAAAAACTGTTTGGCTGATGCTTTCCAAGGCGAAGTTTTGTTGCTTGCAAAAAAACAGATTGTGGGGCCCAATAACACGTAGATTGACAAGTACTAACGCTATTTGGTGCTCACTAACATATTTGTTTATTAACTGCCATAGTTTGCAACAACAGCATTAATGTCATCCACGGTGATAACATTTTGCTGCGACTGCAAAACCTACATATAAAATTCTGCGCGTGCCTTCTATCTGGCCATGATGACGTATTTGTTAATGTGCGTTTCTTTGCATCGGGTTACGAACTAATTCATGAGGGATATTCTTAATAACATCCTTTATATCATTCATTTATTCTAAATAAGTAAATGTTACGCGTAAATGATTCCAGGAAATTAACTTTCCATGAGTTGAAGTGTGCAAGCCTCGTCGTGTGTTCCACATATCAGACTTTATCTGCATGCTCCAGAGATAACATCGACGACGAGCACGGTGGTTCAACGGTAACACACTGAGCTCATGCGTGACAGGTCGATGATTCGAGTCCCGCTCGTGGCAAGGTTTGTTTTAGATTTAATTGTTGGTGACCACAAACGTAATTTTGCGGTTGCCACTAAATACTGGCGTGACAAAGAAACTTTTGTTGCCACAACAAAATGTTTTGTGATGTCTATATTTTATGGTAGTCAACGAAATTTTGTTGGTTACCACAAAATCGTTTTTCCAGTGTTGGAAGCTTTCACAGAGTAGATTGTACGAGGGCCATGTTCATAAACGGGCCCGCCGGAAAGCCATGCGAAGGCGTGTTGGTTTGCACTGGACCTCAGAGAGTTTGTGAGTGAGAGAGAGAGCAGGAGAGGGGGGGTGGTAGAGAGAGAGAAATGTAGAGGGAGTGAGATACAATGTCACCGCAACCAGAGATTTGTTTTTCTCGGCTGGGAAGTTTGTGTGTGCGAGAAGGTACTTGCTGCCCCGGGTCTGTCGCAGACACGTGTTACGGAACCTTTCCCCACCCCCCTCCAACCCCCTTCACACTCCTTCACCCGCCAGAATCACTTCCTCTTCCGAAGTTTACCTTTACTTTCCCGTTCGGGAATTTGCGAACCCCAGGGTGAAGGGGGGCAGGGGTAGGGAGCAGGGCCAGGATGTCTACGTGCTGTCACAGTACGCTTTCCGGCTTATTGCCCCCCAGCTAACCCGCCTCCCCGTTTATAAGCACAGGGGGATATTCGCGCTTTGTTTTTTTCGCGTCCGTCGCTAAAACGTACCACGACAGCTATCGCACGGTGTGCCTTTCCCAGCGCTCGATGATGATATTTTTCACAAACAAGTTTTATTTTGACAACATCGGCGGCTCTTTTTGAAATTTCCGTGCCAATCGTCAATAAATTATCAATTTTTTTTTTTTTTTTAGGAAACTCTTGAGCAAAAAGATTTTCCTCCACTACAAACCACACTTTTATTAAAAACTAATTTCCAGGCAATACAAGAATCTAGCTAATTTCCACACAAGTGTTGATGGGTTTATTTTATTCAAACTAAACACTGTTATTAAGATGAAATCAAATTACATAATATGTATTTTTCACACACACACACACACACACAGACACGTTTTTAAATTCATATTGTTTGTACGAAAGTGGTTTTGCAAATGAACATTGTTTTGTTCCATTCTCAACTTAGCTATGATATTGTGAGATATTCAAGTTTTGTTTGCCTTAACCGAAGTTTTTTTGGGGGGAGGGGGAAGGGGGTGGTTTTAAATAGTTTTTTTCTAATTTTAAAACATCTCGTACAGATATAACTGTGGTACTGATCATTTTCAGTTATTATTTATTTACACCCCTACCTCATGCCGGCAGCCTGATATGGGGCGGTTTATACACACGCTGAATTAACTTGTAAGTCTAATGAATATCGCCATACAAATCAGTAGTTTATCTTATATTTGAACCTAGAACTTCTCTTTTGAAAGTTACATCCGACTTCTTAGGGACTTCTCCAGCGGAAATCGTCTGTCACAAATACAAGTTTCGAATAATAATCATTAAGTAACTAATCTATTCATTACCATACAATAAGGTAAATTTTACATGTAAATAATGAATAGTACAAAATGTTGATACAATTACGTAGCGGTTTTTAAAATAAAATATTATTATTGCTCTAGTTTTTGCATATTTTTAATTTGGGTTTGCACGTTTCTGAACTCTGAGCATTATTGGCATAGTAATGTTTCATAAACAATTACAGTGTATTTTGCAGTTGTTTACAAACTTAAAGTTTTTTTATTCGTCCTCAGAAATCGTTGATCACAAACGAGAAATTCAAATTTTTCAGGAAAAATCTGAAATAATTAAAAGCAGAAATTAATATAGAAAACACTAATTATTTATTTTTAAAATACGACCAATTTTATTTTATTTTAATTTTTATTTTTAAAATATATACAATGTAGTATTACAGTAACTTGTGTTATCCCAGCTTTTAGCTTCCATTCAAGACTGAAATTTCTCTCTCACCACAGGGTTAGTTTGGTTATGAACGATCTTTATAACGTCATGATAGATTTAAAAGATCATCTTCGGAAAACAAATAAATGTAGTCATTGAAATAACACTTAAGAGGTATTTTTGAAATGACTAATATGAAAAGGTTTTTGTCATTAACTGTATGTCCTCCAAGTAGTAATTTATTACGCAAAATGAGTCACGACTGCGCGTATATTCTTCAACGCAAAGTCAAAGAAAATTGTCTTTCTTTTGAGACGAGTTAAATTAATCGCTATTATTTTTTACGCTTAAGAAACAGGTCTGGAGATAAGATAATAGGAATTAGACATAATCCTACCAAGGGCTTTGTTCAATATACTGAGGACTTATATATACTACAGACTGGTATCAACGAGTGAAATATCATTTTAAAACAAAATAAACAAGGAGCCATTACAGGGAAATCTTTCGTAGCCTTATAAGGACGAGTTATATTTAATAACTCAGCATGCTTATTTTGCTCCAGGTTAGATATAAACGTCAAATTTGATGTGAAACGTTCACGGATGCTTTCTCTAAGACGGAGCACTCACTGGCTGCCAGTGCTCATTTCGAAATGAATACATTTTTACTGACTTAAACTAAGGCCTAAAAATAGGGGATAGGAATATTTCTCAGTCTTTGGCTACATAAAAAAAAAGAAACATATTGCAATTTAAAACATTTTACAAGAAAAACACAGAGCTGAGAACGATTTCGTAAAAACCAACCATAATATTAGCATTCGCTATTTATATAGGTATTGTGGACTCACGAAATCAAAAACACAAAAAGAAATATGAACACTTCTTGAAGAACCCTTAGCACAAATCTAGAACATAGCTGATATACATAACATGCACTTCAGCATACGTAAAGACAAATGCTATTCTATTTGGCTGAGTTAAATAAAAACCACCTCCTAAATAAAATAATTTTAATTAAAATAACTTTTTGAAATTTGTACTTATCAGTATTTTAAGTGGAAATTCTCATGATTACGTTAAAAAAACGAATGTTATTATCAAAATGATATAGTACTTTTAAGAAATCGTCATCAATAGTATTTCACAAAACCCCACACTAACATCAAATTGTATTTTTTTTTAAACTGGAGCAGCCGTAAAGCGCTTTCTTAATCACTTCACTCCTCTACTTAATTTGAAAGTATATTCAGGGGTAATGAGGAACCTGGCATATTAGCGGTGCTACAATTTCGTAGTTCATACTTCACGTTCATGATTTCGGAACATGCCCTGGCCAGAATTACAAGCTCNTAGCGGTGCTACAATTTCGTAGTTCATACTTCACGTTCATGATTTCGGAACATGCCCTGGCCAGAATTACAAGCTCGTCTATTTCAGCTTCTCCGACAAAAGAGGGTGTTCCCCTCTTTCACTAGTGCAACTTGCGAATCGCCCGCCGCATTATCCACGCCTTTCCTATCGCACGTTGGAACACGTACGGTTTTGCGAGCCCCTAGGGCTATGGGTTGTGGGGGGGGGGGACTAGAACAGAATTTCGGTGCGGAGCATAGAAGGGAATTGGCATGAGAGAAAGGGGGGCAGAAGTTCGGCAATATGTTAGGGGCACACCCGCGCGTAACATTCACGCACACAGGCGCGCACACACGCTCAACGCTCTCGTGTTCGCATCGATAACACGGAAGGATGTTTAGCCGGCGGGAGGGAGGGGTGACCGGGATATGATTTGGGGAGGGGTGAGGGGATGATTCTCGCTATCCGGTCGCTCTGCAATTCAAACTAGGACACGGCAGCGCGCACAGCCGTCAGCATCGTGCCACGTGTCCTCGGAGCGCTTTATGAATGCCGGCTCACGTGGTCCAGCGGTTACAGCATCCCTCTCGGTCCTGGGCTGCGTTTCCGGGAGATGGGAGAACTACGCTGTCCAAGATGTCGAAAACTTTTACTTTCCTACGTCTCCTCTTCCCGCGCGGCCGGGTGTCCAGCTGTTACGAAAACTTTGTCCACGAAACATAGACACCGAGAAAAGACGTGGGTACGAGGCTTGCGTTTGTTCCTCCTCCCCTCCCTCTCCTAACAACTTTTNAACATAGACACCGAGAAAAGACGTGGGTACGAGGCTTGCGTTTGTTCCTCCTCCCCTCCCTCTCCTAACAACTTTTAGCCAACAGGGGTGCTACACATATGAGTCGACAGATATTGGTTGGTCACTTTTTCAGTTTGTAATCAGTACATAGTTATGACGCATGGAAAATACGTAACCGAAATCAGCAATATTTCAGAAGAAATTGTTATTTTATGTACATTTTGTAATCCTTGATACACATTCCCCAAAGCGGAAACTAATTTCGTTGTGTGAACAATTGTGGAAATTGGCTGAGAAGGAAGTTATAGCGTATTTCGAGTGTCTACGCACTTGGGAACCCCAAAGTTCTTCACACAAAGTTTATCTTTACTGTCAGAAGACAGAGCAGCACAGAAATTCAAACGAAATTGTAAAGACTGGCCTTAAATTGTTTTCAACGCCACACATACAGATGATCGCATAGGCAATGGCTTAGATCTACAAGAAGAATTAATGATTCAGACATGTGCAATTTATATATTCGACAACATAACCAAAAACGTCAGTAACTTGTAAAAATGATTGGTACACATGAACGTAAATATTACCTTCGTGCGTTACCGTACAAGACAAACTTAAATGCACAGTAAAACGGAGAGAGAGATAGAGATGGATATAGTGAGAGCGAAAGAGACAGAGAGAGTAGAGAGAGATAATTTTAAAATTAATATGGGCATGGTTACAGAAAGCCCGAGACTTGCTGCCCCCCCCCCTCCCCCACATAACGGTGCTGCCAATGAAATCAAGATGTTGGCGCGTATATCCTCAAATAAGGGATCATGGATATATAATCATCCCTCCATCCTTTCTCTTAAATAAAAGCTTAAAGACAATATAAATGTCTTAAAACGTTTAAATATATAGCCAAGTGAAACAAATATTTTTTATAGTTAGGCACACCCGATTTTTTGCGAAAGAGTTCTTGTAGAGCTATATTTCATAGACATTTAGCTCAGATTCACATTAGTTACTGCGTGGTATTAATTGGCGATTATTTTGGTGTCTGCCCGCGAATTACAGACGTCAATTATGATATGGAGTAGCCTNTTAATTGGCGATTATTTTGGTGTCTGCCCGCGAATTACAGACGTCAATTATGATATGGAGTAGCCTAGTTATTATTGGTCCATTCAAGTGCCAGAATGTCTTCTCGTAAACACACGCAGCCAATAATTAAAATAAAAGTGCAGGAGTGCGTGTAGACTTTGAAGCGTAGAAATATTTTTGCGAAAATCAGGTGTCTCTTTTTATAACTCATGATCTATATTTTATCTGTGCAGAAATTACACAAATTATATTTATATGTTAATTAATTTTTATACAAGTCGGTTCGAATTTGTAACATTATGCTTTTATTATTGGTGTAGGATGATCACGGATAATTTGAACGTTTAAAAGCTAGTTGAACAGAAAATAAAAAAAANTGCTTTTATTATTGGTGTAGGATGATCACGGATAATTTGAACGTTTAAAAGCTAGTTGAACAGAAAATAAAAAAAATGGTTTATCAATTTTTTAGGACGACATAAAACTTATATTGATTTTCATAGTAAAAAAAATATTGTAATACATTCGAAATATTTTTTAAGTTCTGCATTTATACATATGTCATATTAAAAGTTTTATTTCGTGAAACAGCTCTACTTATGTCTACAAAATTCACAACTCTCGGAGAAAATATAAATGTTTCACTTCTATACTGGAAGCACAAAAATCCATAGCTCCTTGTAAACATATAATTTNTGCTTTTATTATTGGTGTAGGATGATCACGGATAATTTGAACGTTTAAAAGCTAGTTGAACAGAAAATAAAAAAAAATGGTTTATAAATTTTTTAGGACGACATAAAACTTATATTGATTTTCATAGTAAAAAACATATTGTAATACATTCGAAATATTTTTTAAGTTCTGCATTTATACATATGTCATATTAAAAGTTTTATTTCGCGAAACAGCTCTACTTATGTCTACAAAATTCACAACCNTATGTCATATTAAAAGTTTTATTTCGCGAAACAGCTCTACTTATGTCTACAAAATTCACAACCCTCGGAGAAAATATAAATGTTTCACTTCTATACTGGAAGCACAAAAATCCATAGCTCCTTGTAAACATATAATTTTTGGTTCCAGAGCACTGGTCCACACGATACTACTCAAGTATGAAAAGTTTTAATGTCCACGCCTCATTAGAGCCTGTTGGGTAATGCGAGTTATATTGGGAGGAGCATTATATTGCTTCATGATATCATTGGTTATTATGCTGCCCAAAAATTACAGAACCTCGCTGATATACACTGAAGAGCCAAAAAAAAACTGGTACATCTGCCTAATATCGTGTAGGGCCCCTTGAGCAAGCAGAAGTGCCGCAAGACGACGTGGCATATACTCGACTAATGTCTGAAGGTATGGAGGAGGTAGTTCACACCATGAATCCTGCAGGGCAGTCCACAAATCCAATCTGCACCAATTTGAGAAAGGGCTGCACGTCTGTCACGTTTAATGATTATCGTCGGTCGTCGTTTGTCCCGTTCGTTCACGATCTTTTTCCGGCTACAGGGATGTCGAAGATGTGATGTTTTACCGGATTCCCGATATTCACGGTACACTTGTGAAATGGTCGTACGCGAACATCCAAATTTTATCGCTACCTTGGAGATGCTATGTCCCATCTCTCTTGCGCCGACTATAACACCACGTTCAAACTCACTTAAATCTTGATAACCTGTCATTGTAGCAGCAGTAACCGATCTAGCTGCCGACCGCATCGCGTTACTCTGATTGGTTCCATACCTCTGTTATTTGCATGCGTACGCCTATACCAGTTTTTTTTTGGCTCTTCGGTGTATATCTGTGTGGTATTTGTGCCTTCAACGACCCCAAGACCTGACTGGGAGGCATGACTGATGGCACCCCTTACTGTAACACCTGGTGCCCAGGACATGTGGCGTTCGTGATTCAGTGCAGGATCGTTGCATTGACCTCCGCGGTACCAAACCCTGCCACAACCATCGCCTGCATTAATATTAAAGAGGGACTCATCGAAGAACTCAATGCATCGCCATTATTCTGTCCAATGTTGACGTTCCCGGCACCGTTGAGGTGTTGTCGCACGATGCCGAGAGGTCACAGGCGAACGGCGCAGTGGACACCGTGCCTGTAGGCTAGGCTCATTCAAACGGTGACGAGTGGTTCTTGTTGAGACCGTAAAATGCAGCGCAGGCCTCACATACAGCAGGAAGGATTTCTCTGTATGCGGTGCCATGTTCTGCTATTGCTCTTCTCTGCGGATAAGACGATCTTCTCTACCTGCGGTGCGCCTGGCAGGACTAATACCCTCTCTTCGTGACATACGACCTGTTCGTATCCACACCTGCACACGTCGTGTCGCAGTNTGCGCCTGGCAGGACCAATACCCTCTCTTCGTGACATACGACCTGTTCGTATCCACACCTGCACACGTCGTGTCGCAGTGGTGGCCAGGTTGAGGGCTATACGACGAGCCAACCATCCGGTTTCATGCAGTCCGACCATAAGACCCGTTTAAATTGGTCTGGGTGATCATATTCTTCGCGAGTACGACGCCGTGGCATGTTTATCTGCCTTTGAACACGCAGACTTATGCCTTTCAAGCCTGTTGTATGACGTTTTGCCATAACACAGTTAAGAGAAGAAATAAAATTAATACTCGCATCAGCCTACGCACTCCCCAGACAATAAACTCATCAGCATCGCATAAATGATTGCAGGCACCGCACATGCGTAGGTACACACACTTCTTGCATGTGTTATATATATATATATATATATATATATATATAAATGTATAGCGCAAAAAATACCGTCATTCTAGCATACAGAAAAATGTATTATGTATACATAAAAAAATTTTGGGCAGGTCGCGTGTCTACAAAAAAATTTAATGCATTCATACGGAGCCAATTGTGCATGCACGTCTGTCTCTCCAACTTGACGGGCGTCCAAGAGAGCGCGCGCATTACTGTACCATCAACTTGTCTGCATGTATGGTGCGGGCGGGAGGTAGCCGGCACTCACGCAACATTTCTTCCCTATTGTTCTGTAACAACTAGCAGTATGATAAAAAACACTAACTACACTTACGCGACTGTTGTCAGCAGCAGCGTCATTTCTCTCTCACCTATAAAATACCACCCAATTCATGGTCTGTCTTTCCATGCCAGCACCATCAATATTGTCTGAAGAATGTTTGAGTTCATTGCCCCATCATGCAACTTCTCTCATTCCTTCAGTTGGCTGTAATGTCCGAATTGTCGAGTGAGCGCACTTCTGTATATCGTATTCCCGCCAGGAAACCACGTGTGCCAGAACCAACCATATGTCGCACCGAGCATGCGTCAAGTATGCCCTAGGCCCACTTATAAGCATAGTTGGCTGTAATGTCCGAACTGTAGAGATCGCGCACTACTGTACCTCGGACCCTTCTCCAGGACGCCAGACATGCCAGAACCTTCGACATGTCGCACCGGGCATGCGTCAAGTATGCCCTAAGCACACTTATAAGCATAGTTGACTGTAATTTCCGAGCTGCTTAAGATACAGACACAGAATTTATAACATAGACATCCCCCCCGACGACGAACGGGGCCGCAGATCAAGCACGCCCTAAACCTACTTGTAAGTATAGGTAGTTGTAATTTCGGAACTGTTTAAGATAAGACACCAAATTCATAACATAGTCATCGCCCCCGAGATGAACTTTCCCGATGTGTCAAGCATGCCCTAAGCCCACTTATAGGCATAGTTGCAGACCGTTTCTCCTCTTCAGAAGCTCTAGGCACCAAATTGATATCATAAACATCACCTCTGATGAATAACAGGGGTGGTAGGGTCAAGTAATCTTTAAGGCATCTTATAAGCATAGTCGACCGCCATTTTGCACCCACCGAAGCTATATTTGTCAAATACATAACATAGACATCGCAACCGATAACTAACAGGATGGCAGTTGCAAATATGCCCTAGGCCTTCGTATAAGCATAGTTGGTTACAATTTCCAATCCACCGAAACTATAGTCACCAAACCCATAACATAGGCATCACTTCTGTCAACGAAAAGGACCGCAGGGTCAAGTAAACCATAGGTATTCATATAAGTATAGTTGGCTGCCATTTATCACCCACAGAAGCTATAGTCACCAAATTCATATCATAGTATATATCATATACACATCACCTCTGATTGCAAACAGGGTGGTGGGGACAATTACAATTTAAGCCCTCTTATAAGCATAGTTACCCAACATTTGCCACCCAACGACGCTATGACCACCAATGTCAAGTCACAGATTTCACGTCCGGCTGCAATCAAGGAGATAAGGGCCAGTAGGCCTTAAGTCCTGTTATAAGCATAGTTAGTCAGCACTCCCAAACCTTTGAAGTTTGGGAACATGTAACAAGCATCCACACATGTAAAGAAAAAATAAAGGTTGGTATAAATACAAGTGCTTCGCAAAGTTGTCGTTGCACCTAGGAGTGTACGGTCTGAAGTAGCACACACACACACACACAAATGCAACGGCCTGCATGCACTCGACAATCGCCGACCACCGCACTTGTCTGCTACCGCATGTGTCTACCAACTCGGATCCCCCTCAGCGACCGCTAACCTTCCTTCGTCCATCTTCATCCAGCCTGTTTATATAGATGTGAAAATATATACATAAATAAACGTTAGCATGGGTAACATACTACAAACAACTATATGCGAAAAAAAGTAATATATACTTACAAATGTGCTGCGTACATTATGTACATAGTAATGGGAAACCATAAAATACACATATAGTAATATAAACGATCACCGCCAGTCCGACACAAGGGCCGGCGGCCCGAGTCATCGCCAGCATGGGTAACCCTTAACAATCAGCGATATATTGTAAATAAAGGAGTATACAATTGCACCAATAACAAGACATACAGAGTCGCAGGTTGCATTAAAAAATGTATGTGTAAATATAAATAAACACCGTCAGCCTAACGCGAGGGTCGGGGAAACTGAGTGTAAAATATATGAAACCGCCCTGTTCATGAAAAATGAGTCACATAACAAACAATAAAGGACTGGCATATACGTAAGTAAATTACGAGCCTGATACCAATACGAGTCACAATATATAAACAAAATATTCAATAATGATATCAGTGTTGCTATCACACCACAAAATTTAGTAAACATGAGATAGAATGAAAGATCACAAGGACCAACCTCAAAAATGACTACAATGCGTCAAGTGCGATACACATTATGCGACTTGTAATCACTGTGCTCCTTTGCTTGCCACAAAAAAAAAAACATACATTTTCAACCATTAGTTGCGCAAGAGAGACATTACTGCTACGTGCTGATGCAAACAGATATAAAAACAAATATAGAAGCAAATAGTTATAAGCATTTAACAGCCAAGGTATATTGTGCGAGCGTCGAGCAGTGTTCGTCACGTTAGTCGAAAAAAAAAATACTTTAACGAAGGCGAGAAATACAGGTGCGATAAGCTCAACACTGCTTTATACTGATGCAAACGGATATAAAAACATAATGCAAAGGAAAAGATTTAAAGCGCTTATCAACCAGCGCAATTACATGTTAAACNTACGAGTCACAATATATAAACAAAATATTCAATAATGATATCAGTGTTGCTATCACACCACAAAATTTAGTAAACATGAGATAGAATGAAAGATCACAAGGACCAACCTCAAAAATGACTACAATGCGTCAAGTGCGATACACATTATGCGACTTGTAATCACTGTGCTCCTTTGCTTGCCACAAAAAAAAAAACATACATTTTCAACCATTAGTTGCGCAAGAGAGACATTACTGCTACGTGCTGATGCAAACAGATATAAAAACAAATATAGAAGCAAATAGTTATAAGCATTTAACAGCCAAGGTATATTGTGCGAGCGTCGAGCAGTGTTCGTCACGTTAGTCGAAAAAAAAAATACTTTAACGAAGGCGAGAAATACAGGTGCGATAAGCTCAACACTGCTATATACTGATGCAAACGGATATAAAAACATAATGCAAAGGAAAAGATTTAAAGCGCTTATCAACCAGCGCAATTACATGTTAAACAAGCATCGAGTTCTGTGCACTGAGTTAAACAGTGACAAGAACAGGCCGTCCTAGTTAGTACAACAGAATAGCCAACAACTTTCTCACGAACCGACTGAAACGAAACCATCTTATTCAGAGTACAGCCAACAATCACAACACTAGCAGCGGAACACATCCGACCCGGCCGAGCTTATGCAAGCAACTAACACCGTGGGAATCTGTAAAGCAGAGCCCAGGTGGTCGACCGGCAGCGCGAGCACCGTGCAGGTCTCGGCAAGTCGAAGATGTCACAGAACACTAGCCGAGAGAGCGCGAGATGCGTCAGTCTCCAGGGTGGCAGACCAGCCGAGTCACACATGCACTTTTCCATTACGAGAGGAAGTTATTTATACAGTACACGGTAAAAATTTATTTCGTTTTAAATATTATATAAATGTACTCAATTCGAATACGTACAATTTTCATAGAAATAAAAGTAAATATATGAACGTTGTAATGGCGAGTAAGAAAGCAACACGTTATATACTTTTCAACTATTTATGTACTCTGTTTTCAGTCATCTGAAAACATATGCACCCTGGAAGAGCTGGAGACAGTTCACCAACCTTGACAAAAAATTGTGTAGATCCAATCCCATAGTGATCCCAATCATTTCCCTGGAGTGAAATACTATATGATACACAAATAAAACTTCTATATTATATCTAAGTATTTAAGTACCGAACACACCTCGAAAAACCGCAAGGTCCAGCAAATAAATGAAGGTAGGGACATGCCTTTTGGTAATGACATCATACCAAACCTGTTCTCGTTCCGTCATAGGCTTGTTTTTATATCTACAAACATCGCTGTTGATTTAGCAAGTTTCACCTACATTATACTATACCATTTTATTTTCATTAAACAGTGCGCCAGAATGTTTCCCTGCAATGTATGCGCGAATACGGTACTTGAACTCTATCGGAATAGGGTGAGTGTTTTAATTTCTCATGCCACGGATGTATGGAAATATATTTTCTAGGGCATCTTGGTTGAGTTTAAACGTGGTGATGCAAGTAACATTCGTGTGACTGTATAGATAATTATAGAGGTTTTGCAGTGACTTGTTAGAAATTAAAACGCCTTGTTGAAAAAGAAATTTACGATTTGTTCCAATTAAGTTCATATTTTGCATTAATTCTATCTTTTCATTCAATACCACACCTTTTTTTTTATACATCTAATCCATATGCTTTTGTTTTAGCATTTCTAGTTCTGACATGAATTCTGAAGAATTAAATACATAAAACCCGTCATTAAAAACCTTCAAATTTTGGCCAGTTGGGAGCACTTCATTGGTAAATTTACCTATATTTTAGTCGTAAATAACTGCGTTTGCGACCTTGTTGAAAAAAAAGTTGGGCTGCTATTTTTAATTTTTGGTGGTTAGGTCCTTTCCCATCTAGATCCTTTTTGGGTAAATTATGGAGAAACGTTAAATTACCCTGACATATATAGTAGTTGATGTACAAAAACTTTTAATTCAGTTGCTCCATTTTGTTTTTAGATCTAATTAAGCATTAGTGATTTCTGCTCAGCTTAAATAAATGGGATGCATCTTCAAAAACCAAATATTTCTCTGTTTGGATCTACTGGGTTAGGATATGGCATGGTTTGTGTGTTTATATTACATTTTTTCCCCCCATAATGCTCTATTTTATGTTCCTATGTCATTCACTTGCACTAATACTTTATAGCCACATATTTATGGGCAAGTAATAACTTCAGTACAAATTTCAACTGCTATTGGTTGGTCGAGCTGATACTGCACGAGTTGTTTAAAATTACTGAGAAGACCTCTTACCATGATTACCTGAACATTATCAAACGAACCTAGAAATTTTTCTCTTTTTCTGTACAAACAAATTTGACTACTTATTTTGGTTTCGTGGGTCACAAAAATTACGGGATTACTGTTAAGCAATGCTGTCCATTTTCGCAGTGTACTTACGAGAGGTAAAGGATACTTTAGTTTATAACGCAAGTACCTGTATGCTTTGAACTTACGCTCTTAAGAGAGATTGCAGCAGCAATATCCTCTCTGGACAATTAAATTTTCTTTCCTTTCATAAGATTGAGCCTGATCTGATAGGAAGTGAAGTAAGCCGATAAAATACCTGCAACCTTTGCTTCAAAATCACGCTTGTGAGACTTATTTAAAGAAATTAACTCTTCCATCAGTATTTGCATTGTTTTCGGCCTGTTCTTTTTCTGCTGTAATTTGACTTACACTGCATTTCAAATCCTTAATACGTCCTTGAAGGACAGTTAGTACATCATTTGATAAATCAACAGGCGGCTTTCAGTTGGGCTAATTTCTTCTTGGTAAACTTCTGCCGTAGGCTGTTCTGAAGTTGTCCGTTAAATAAAACAACAAATCGTAGTATGTATAAGTCACTCAATAATAAAAACAGGTCAGATAAAATAATTCAATTATTGGCACCTGGAGATTATTAAGACTACACGTGTTATGCCACATATGCTAAGAAGACGTATTACATGATTAACTAAACACAACAACTAAAAACAATAAATACGCACATTTCCGAGGTTTAGTTCAAACCAAGCGAGGTTTAGTTCAAACTACATTGCAACATTTTGTTCACCTGTTTTCACATTGATCTTGTCTTCTCTGTTACAAGCATTTACCCTCTGCCTCTGCACATTCTCGTCTTTAGAGAATGTGAAGAACCTGACATTCGNATTGATCTTGTCTTCTCTGTTACAAGCATTTACCCTCTGCCTCTGCACATTCTAGTCTTTAGAGAATGTGCAGAACCTGACATTCACTGTGTTTATATTACTGTTTTCACAGCAATGTCCAGCACAGTACGGCGTGTTTCATTGGACAAGAATTAGAGTCCAACGCAGAGTGTACTGTACCAGTGCCGAGAGCAGTCGAGCGCAGTGACACCAACGTGACGTCATCTGCCTGCCATCCCCTCCTAACCTGCGCGCGCACCTACCTCTTTATTTCTAGCGTCATGATGATGCGCGGATAAAATTTGGCGACCTCATTTCTAGGTGTTTGTAAGATGTTAATGAGTTTTAATAAGAAATAATCAGTTATTTTATTGAAAAAAATGTCATGTCACATAAATGGATAATTCATCATGGCGTATAAGACCGAGTTTTAATGCTGCTAACGTGTTCTTGAACATTGCTGCCACTTGGAAATCATACTAACGAGCAACCCTNCTATATTATATCTAAATATTTAAGTACCGAACACACCTCGAAAAACCGCAAGGTCCAGCAAATAAATGAAGGTAGGTACATGCCTTTTGGTAGTGACATCATACCAAGCCTGTTCTCGTTCCGTCATAGGCTTGTTTTTATATCTACAAACATCGCTGTTGATTTAGCAAGTTTCACCTACATNACCTGTTCTCGTTCCGTCATAGGCTTGTTTTTATATCTACAAACATCGCTGTTGATTTAGCAAGTTTCACCTACATTATACTATACCATTTTATTTTCATTAAACAGTGCGCCAGAATGTTTCCCTGCAATGTATGCGCGAATACGGTACTTGAACTCTATCGGAATAGGGTGAGTGTTTTAATTTCTCATGCCACGGATGTATGGAAATATATTTTCTAGGGCATCTTGGTTGAGTTTAAACGTGGTGATGCAAGTAACATTCGTGTGACTGTATAGATAATTATAGAGGTTTTGCAGTGACTTGTTAGAAATTAAAACGCCTTGTTGAAAAAGAAATTTACGNGACTGTATAGATAATTATAGAGGTTTTGCAGTGACTTGTTAGAAATTAAAACGCCTTGTTGAAAAAGAAATTTACGGTTTGTTCCAATTAATTTCATATTTTGCATTAATTCTATCTTTTCATTCACTACCACACCTTTTTTTTATACATCTAATCCATATGCTTTCGTTTTAGCATTTCTAGTTCTGACATGAATTGAAGAATTAAATACATAAAACCCGTCATTAAAAACCTTCAAATTTTGGCCAGTTGGGAGCACTTCATTGGTAAATTTACCTATATTTTAGTCGTAAATAACTGCGTTTGCGACCATGTTGAAAAAAAAGTTGTGCTGCTATTTTTAATTTTTGGTGGTTAGGTCCTTTCACATCTAGATCCTTTTTGGGTAAATTATGGAGAAACGTTAAATTACCCTGACATATATAGTAGTTGATGTACAAAAACTTTTAATTCAGTTGCTCCATTTTGTTTTTAGATCTAATTAAGCATTAGTGATTTCTGCTCAGCTTAAATAAATGGGATGCATCTTCAAAAACCAAATATTTCTCTGTTTGGATCTACTGGGTTAGGATATGGCATGGTTTGTGTGTTTATATTACATTTTTTCCCCCCAAAATGCTCTATTTTATGTTCCTATGTCATTCACTTGCACTAATACTTTATAGCCACATATTTATGGGCAAGTAATAACTTCAGTACAAATTTCAACTGCTATTGGTTGGTCGAGCTGATACTGCACGAGTTGTTTAAAATTACTGAGAAGACATCTTGCCATGATTACCTGAACATTATCAAACGAACCTAGAAATTTTTCTCTTTTTCTGTACAAACAAATTTGACTACTTATTTTGGTTTCGTGGGTCACAAAAATTACGGGATTACTGTTAAGCAATGCTGTCCATTTTCGCAGTGAACTTACGAGAGGTAAAGGATACTTTAGTTTATAACGCAAGTACCTGTATGCTTTGGAACTTACGCTCTTAAGAGAGATTGCAGCAGCAATATCCTCTCTGGACAATTAAATTTTCTTTCCTTTCATAAGATTGAGCCTGATCTGATAGGAAGTGAAGTAAGCCGATAAAATACCTGCAACCTTTGCTTCAAAATCACGCTTGTGAGACTTATTTAAAGAAATTAACTCTTACATCAGTATTTGCATTGTTTTCGGCCTCTTCTTTTTCTGCTGTAATTTGACTTACACTGCATTTCAAATCCTTAGTACATTCTTGAAGGACAGTCGGTACATAATTTGATAAATCAACAGGTGGCCTTTCAGTTGGGCTAATTTCTTCTTGGTTAACTTCTGTCGTAGGCTGTTCTGAAGTTGTCCGTTAAATAAAACAACATCGTAGTATGTATAAGTTACTCAATAACACAAACAGGTCAGATAAAATAATTCAATTATTGGCACCTGGAGATTATTAAGACTACACGTGTTATGCCACATATGCTAAGAAGACGTATTACATGATTAACTAAACACAACAACTAAAAACAATAAATACGCACATTTCCGAGGTTTAGTTCAAACCAAGCGAGGTTTAGTTCAAACTACATTGCAACANGTAAAAACAATAAATACGCACATTTCCGAGGTTTAGTTCAAACCAAGCGAGGTTTAGTTCAAACTACATTGCAACATTTTGTTCACCTGTTTTCACATTGATCTTGTCTTCTCTGTTACAAGCATTTACCCTCTGCCTCTGCACATTCTCGTCTTTAGAGAATGTGAAGAACCTGACATTCGCTGTGTTTATATTACTGTTTTCACAGCAATGTCCAGCACAGTACGGCGTGTTTCATTGGACAAGAATTAGAGTCCACCGAGAGTGTACTGTACCAATGCCGAGAGCAGCCGAGCGCAGTGACACCAACGTGACGTCTTCTGCCTGCCCTCCCCTCCTAACCTGCGCGCGCACCTACCTCTTTATTTCTAGTGTCATGATAATGCGCGGATAAAATTTGGCGACCTCATTTGTAGGTGTTTGTAAGATGTTCATGACTTTTAATAAGAAATAATCAGTTATTTGATTGAAAAGAATGTCATGTCACATAAATGGATAATTCATCATGGCGTACAAGACCGAGTTTTAATGCTGCTAACGTGTTCTTGAACATTGCTGCCACTTGGAAATCATACTAACGAGCAACCCTNCTGTGTTTATATTACTGTTTTCACAGCAATGTCCAGCACAGTACGGCGTGTTTCATTGGACAAGAATTAGAGTCCAACGCAGAGTGTACTGTACCAGTGCCGAGAGCAGTCGAGCGCAGTGACACCAACGTGACGTCATCTGCCTGCCATCCCCTCCTAACCTGCGCGCGCACCTACCTCTTTATTTCTAGCGTCATGATGATGCGCGGATAAAATTTGGCGACCTCATTTCTAGGTGTTTGTAAGATGTTAATGAGTTTTAATAAGAAATAATCAGTTATTTTATTGAAAAAAATGTCATGTCACATAAATGGATAATTCATCATGGCGTATAAGACCGAGTTTTAATGCTGCTAACGTGTTCTTGAACATTGCTGCCACTTGGAAATCATACTAACGAGCAACCCTGAAGAACTTTATGACACGCAGTTTGTATAGTAATTGTCGCTCAGGAAAATTTATTTCGAATATTTTCTTTCGTTTCAATTCAAACTACAATAATTGAACAAAACTAGAAATAATAGCACAGTAATCAAACTCATTAAGTTGCTGCTCTTAAAGAATCTAAAATGCATTTTGTACCATCTCTCTTTATTGCATACAATTGGTATGAAAAAATGCGTGCAGAATACGTTTGTTTTGTGCACATTTACGTATCATTAGTGTTTGAGATGCAGAGCAGAATGTTTTTGAGCCAACAGATATTTGTAACTTGATGACTTACAATTTACACAGGATAGCTGTTTCAAGAGGAATAATAGATTTTCAGGATTACTACAGAAGTACACAATAATCTTACTTAACAATACAGAAGTGAAACGGTCGCTTACGCCGATAATCTCCAACCGCACACGCCAGGGAAATTTTCGTCACTGGAAAACCAAATGTTGGAAACGCCGTTCGCCAATCAGTGGCTGGTAACCGACTTGCCAGCCGGCAGCCCAGCCAATAGGGAANGTTCTCCAGAGCCCCACGCAGCCGAATAGATACGCCCACATCAAATGAAACGCCATGACATTTCACTTCTTCATACCTACATATTCTGTGACAGTAGATTCCTCGTTGGCCCAGTCAAATAGGGTAAAAGCTTCACACGCACAGACGACAGCCAATGACGTAGCTAAACCTTTTAAAAAATGTTAAAAGCAAATTGAAATCCAGCAAGCAGTCAATTCCCACGTGAAAATTCACCATCTCTAGCGGAGTAACCCTTTGAAACAAAATGCAATTTTCCCCGTCATTGTTGAGTGGCGTTTCGAGGTGGCGCGAAATAAGATCCCCGACGGGTTTAACGGGGCCGTCAGGAGCAGCCCACGGGCCTGATGCTCGTTCCCAACTCGGCGAGCAGAAGTGGATGGCGCCGAAACGAGTTCTGTGAGATGTCGAACGACACGTGGCCTCCGTCAAACTACCGAAACACATCTATAAGAACGAACTGCACGCACTTATCTTTGCAGATCAAGCATAAAATCTCTTCGATGCCTGCACCTCAGAGTATGCCGTTGCCCATAGCCGAAGTTATCTGTGAGAACTTCCGCATCCGGCTCGGTAATTAGAATGCTTGTTGGCCTTTGTGGCATATAGTTTAACGAAAAATCAATAATTTAATATTTTATTATCGTGTGACGTCACAAAAGGAGACCGTTAATATGGGGTTATAAATTATTTATTAAGGCTATCACAGAGCACAATATACAGGTTGATTCTAAAATCATGGGACAAACATTGAGGGGTGGTAGAGCTCACTAAAACAAACAATTATTGTATAGGAATATATGGGCGGGAGTGACGCGTTGAGGCACAACACAACAATAACACATGAAATTCAACACATTGTTTATTTACAACGTCACCGCTAAATGCCTTTTTACAGCAATGTTAATAATAATTGCTCAAAATTGCTACCACTAACAGTAATGCAAGCTTGGTAGCGTCGGTGGAGTGATTGGCGAACAGATTCAAATATGCCGGGTATTTCACGCACGCCACCATTGTCAGCCAATCACGCCATATGTAGAGGTCACCAAGCATGCGTGACTATTGGTGGATGCATTTCCAGCATCTTAACATTTTCTGTACGGAATCACTCGTTAAGTTTGCTGCTAATGAACATTTTATGTTTCCGTTAATGTGTTATGTTTTTGTGTTTGTGCCTCAACGCGTCACTTCCGCCCATATATTCCTATACAATAATTGTTTGTTTTAGTGAGCTCTACCACCCCTCAATGTTTGTCTCATGATTTTAGAATCATCCTGTGTATCTTTGTCTCCATAAGCTCCGCTTCCAGGAAGGTACCTTTAGCTAGCTCAGTAAAATTCCCAGTGAGCAATGATAGGGAAACTGGGGTGAAGCGGGGCGACGGCGTGAAATTATTAAATTATTGAATCACACGAAGCTTAGCCATGACGTACCGTGGCAGAGAAGCAACTGTTGTTAGTAAAGACTCCTGCGCACAGAGAAAAAAAGAAAACCGACAATTAAGGGCACCTAGAAACGGATGTTAGGTGCGTTAACACAGTCTAGAAGGTTCTTGTATTTGAAAGTTATACAATATATGTAATTTCCGTAAGTGGGACTCTTCCCACATAGAACGTGACCCCTACCGGCAATGGCTGGCTCATAGATAAAATGTAAGTTACGTGACCGCAACGCGGAAATAAGTGATTTTGCCAGAAGTGACATGGTCACGTCGTTACACTCCGTAATTTTTTTATTACTTTCATTTAGTCTGTGAGTAGAGAATGCATTCAAAATTAATAAGAGTGACTAGTAATTAACGTGTTGGCAAGAAGTCTAGATGGCAGAGACAAAAAGTGTAGTCAGGACACAGGACGAGGATACAGGGAAGAGTCGGTGACAGGACATGATTAGAGGCTGCCCCTAATCCCTTCGATCTAGGGGCGAATATCTACCCACCTGAGTCTGAGAGCGAGCCCGAATACTTTCTCCTGCCCCTCCATATGATCCCCTCTTAGGAATGAATTAGACATCTGGCAGAACTATTGTAGTCACTCTCAAATCACAAATCTTAAGAACTATTGAAAATTATTACTATAGGCTACGTGAAAGAACCAACGAAGTTAAAATTATGGTCAGTTCCTTGTGATTAGGGATACGAAAATTTCGCAAGTTCAATGATCTGTTCGCTAGACTTCACAGTCTGTTGTTTACTCGAGTCTCAGATGATTGTTCATTGTGTTATGAAGTAATCAGGCCTTAGCTGAACGGCCAGCCTGATCGCACCTTCAAAACGTGATTGCAATTACACCTTGCGAAAGACAGTTGCAGAAACCCTTTCCACAGGCCAGTTAACGGGGTCCAAAATATTAAACAACGCGTCCGATATAGGCCATCGTAACACCGGAGCTGCGTCTTTTGTCGTCGGGCCACTGGAACGAGAAGACCACTGAAGATGGGTGTGTCCGACCGCCTTTGGCCGCCTCCTAGAATCAGCCTCCGGCAACATGAACAAGGAGGGGACTTTCCAATTAGACTGTAATAGTGATGGCATGAGGTAATAAAACTTAATACAATTAATTAGCATCTTGGTGTTTCATTTAAGCTCCCCCAATCGATAGTCACGTAAATAGTTGTTGTTTAATCTTTATGTTCAATAAACTCCATTGTATACTGTTGCACTCTACCTTATCATGACTCAATATCTAGCTACGCCCAGCACCTTTTCAGGTATGAATTGACTGAAGAGCTAATTCGTAACAATTGGCTGCTGCCCCAGAGATTGGCCAGTAGTGTTGCGGCAAGTCTAATAAACTGTATTCCAGTTGCAAAGGTGACTTCAATGTACACATGTTTTAAGTCTATCTCGTCCTGAAATGAATTCGCTAAGTTTTCCTGCGTCTACTTATGATGATATCTAGGGGCACCTGTTTTTTGCGAAAGATTTCAGGACAAGCTGTTTTCCAAAACACTCTAGCACTGAAACACTTTCGTGATTGGATCATTTGAATTGTTATGCGTCTTTTCTGTCTGCCCGCGAATCACGGACGGTCAGTGTCGGAGAATAATAATTCTTATTGACTCACTCAGTAGCAGTCAGGCTTCATACAAAGACAGGTGGCCAAAAGACGAAGGAAGGCAGCAAGTGTGCACATAGTATATTGAAAACTAGTCTTCACGTAAATCTTTTCACGGAAAACAGGTGGTCCTAGTGATATCCCTTCCTCGCCCTGTTAATATAAACATGCATCAGTCTTAAAATGTAACTGTTTTACGCTAAACAGTTCTACACAGGAAAACTGAGGACGTTAAGATCCAGACTATGGTCATCTCCAAGCTATGTGTCCACGACAGTGAACATTGAATGCTGGATGTTGGCCACGAACAACTTTGGTCTGGTTTCCTCGTCTCATGAACGTGACTTCTTAGAAAGTCAGTCAGGTTCTGGATGGCTCTTAAGGTGGAGAGATCCCGTCCACATTGGATTTTTGTTACAAATATCCGTAATCAAACTTTATACCCAGACATTAAAAATTCCAGCTTAACATGGAACAGATGACTACTTAACAGAGTTGTTTAAGTTTGTACGATATCAGTTATTTCTGTAGTTTCCCATGCGGGACAGAAGTTATTAGGTAACTAAGAAACCTTTGATTACGTCTAAAGACGTGAAACGAGTTCGGCAGAAAAAGTAGTTAGGTTTCGAAATAAATGTTAAGATGTTCTGTGTACCTTGTTAAGGTTGGTTTTTAAATACTGAAACTGGCAATTAAGTCTTGGAGGAATATACGAAAAATAAAGATGGCAGGATCTCTCCCCATAACGCTACTTTTTTTTAGATACGATAGAGGAGAAGTAACAGAGAGAGCTTCGTCTTATCAAACGCACCTCTGGAGGGCCCCATGCAACATCAGCTATTCCCTCATAGGACAAAACATGCGCATGGCTTCTGAGACAAACGACTAAGAATCGCTCAGTTAGTACAAATACATCCAAGCTAACATGCTAGATTACTAGAAAAAGTGCCCAAATCTGGTGCAGTGGTTCGCCCCGTCCACGTCGTGTCTGCAGCTCTCTGAGCTCGGGCGCATGCGCGGTCCGGTCGAGATGTTTACCCTCACATCTACTGTCAGACCAAGCCAGTACCGGACTTGCACTCTAAATCACAATTATTGATTTCGATCAGTAGAAATATTTTACTTAGTCTTCAGTTAGTTAATGAGCTGTTGTCTACTGGCGAATCAGCGGAATGCACTGCGGTTTTACTGCCAAGCCAGTTTAATTCCCTAGAAATCAGTAGAAATCACTTTTCAATCAATGAATACCATTCTCTAAAATAATGAGTAGAATTTTACTGATTTAAATGCAGCAGTTTCAACAGATCTGCAGTCAAATTCGCTGATTTGGAACCACTTTAACTGTTTCTGTTTTATAATGTGTGTCTCCACGCACTATGCATCGGTGCATGAATGGGATCAGGTTTCCCTCACGATCCTCTCCACCATGCGGTGTTTCACATGCTGCCAAAACGATGACTACCTCAAATGGATCAGTCGTCAGATAGAATCCCAGGTAGGGCAAAACGATCGCCCCATGGCTGTCACACCAGACTAACCACTCCCATGACCAAAAAATAACTTAATCACATTGAAATGCTCGCCTTAGGCTCCAGCAATCTGAAAGGCCAGCCCCGTGCCTTGCTGTCAGGTCCCTGATGCCATCGATCGGCTCAAGTCAACGAGGAAGTCACCTCTTTCCTCAGCAGCGGGGATATCAGATGGCGCGAGGCAGTGCCAGGTGGATCCATCTTTCGTTTAAATCCAGGAATGGTTATTGCGGAGGCATCACTCGATGAGCCAGAGAGTTGCCTTGCTGAAGAGAGGTTACGAATGACACTTGGTCCAGACTTTCTGGAGTCACGCGCGGGTTACCACATTCGGATACCAGGGCATTGCACTTCCCTGGCATCTCAAACACATAGACACCCACCCTCCTACTTTGAGGAGTCTGTGACAAGCGAAGTGAAGATGAATCATATATGGAATGCAATTGTATGAAAGGAAACAGGACTACCCCGAGAAAATCTTCGAAGCAATGGCAACATATGTCGCGTTTTCCATTTATGGAAACCCGAGTCTCACCCCGCTGGGTATAGAATCTGGTTTGCTGTGGTGAAAAGCAAGTGGTCAGACCACTACACTACCGTAGCGCTTGCGGGGCCTCAGCGATCAAGGCCACCGAAAACATATGTTGAATAAAAAAAGAAATAATTTTTAATTAATTATTTATGATGATTCGGAGTCCAAAATCAGGACCTCACAAAATATAATTCCGTGTGTTTATCGACTGTAAAAAAAAAGGGTTAAGAGGAATTCTTTTCACATGTGAGTTGTATCCGAGAGTGAAAATACCATGGCGGGAAAACCAAGTGCGGAGTGACCCTCAGACATCGGATCCTGTATCTCCCGTGTCGGGTAGAGAATTCGCTACGTAGGTCCACTCCTGCGTAATGTTTGTACTTTGAACCGCCAAGTTATTGACCTCTCGTGCGCAAGGGGAGGTGAAATGTAGGATGCCCCTCAGCAGGGTTAGGAAAAAAGGGCAATGAGGGAGAAAGAACNGGTTAGGAAAAAAGGGCAATGAGGGAGAAAGAACCCTTTGATTTTGACGATATTGCACGAACGGAATTCCAGCATTTCTGTGTGAGTAAACGCTCTTTTTTTTTTATCCTCTGATTCTTTTATCGCGGACTACCGGAAAGGGCGGGAAGAGGAAACCAGGAGTCGATGTCGTCCCGGAAATGTCAAGCGCAGGCTGTTTATTGGCCACTTCAGCGTGCATGTGTTTGTGGATTTTTTTTTTGACGCCATGGTTCAATACGGATAGTGTTCCACGATGCGGAATTGTTGGCTGGACCGGCGGAGAGGAGAGAGGGGTTGCTATCGAGGTGTGAAGGGGCCGTGCGGGGTGGGATTTCGGGAAGGGGCAAAGAAGTGGAGAGGGAGTTGTCTGAAAATTAATTGAAAAGCGAACCCCCACAGAGATTCCTGCTGTGTCCCCCCCGAACCCTCGTTGAATTCACCACTTCCCCTTTCAGCGACGCATGGGTGACGCCCGACAGCTGTGGAAACCGCGCTGTGCCGAAGTTGAATTATGCTTGAGTCGTGGGCGCGGGCAACGGCCTGATTGGCTGCTTCGGATATGGCTTCGACGCTAAGAGCCTACATTAGTAGTTGGACACGGCGGCAGTACAGGTGGCCTGTGTTTGAGGAATTGCGACCTATCTGCTTTACTTTCTACAGTTACAGTCAAACAAAGATCACACTTTTGTGCCTTTTGCCTTATCGTTGTGGTACAGTAAGGAGAGGAATGTTAATATCTAAATAAACAGCTTTGACGTATTACTAAAAACTAGCGCCTTACTAAAACATACCATACACTGTTATTAAACCTAGAACATCGCACACCGAAAGTCACTTTATTATTTGGGTAGTTACTGATTTGCCCAAATAATTCGTACATCTCTCCTTAAGGGTAAAAGTTGGGCGCCATATTGGATTTATATATTTTTTACAATTACTTGTGTTTGAGGTTTCTTTAGAGGTGATTATCTTTTGCCTTTGGACTGCTATCGCTTCTGTGGTCATTCTCAGAAGGTAATTAATACTCAGTTCACATTTACACCACATGGTTAACAAATGAAGGTACTCCATTGATATTGAAGTTACTAAATCATCTTAATGATCCTCTATGCCTTGTCGAAGAATAAATTACAATAATGATTGCAGAATGCATTTTACAGCTCAAAACCTGGTACCAACGCAACTTGTTTTGTCTCTCTCTTAATATTGCAAAAATTTTATATGTTTTTCAAAGCAATAAGTTTACTATTTAATTAATTTTTAAATTTAACTTTTTAAAGCCTGCTTGTTTTTAGTTGCTGGGCCGATTGTAATAAAGTAGAGAGAGAACGCTTTACGTGTCAAATTAAAATAAAATTCATCTAAAAATGTTACGCCCGTTTTAATTACAACCGTAGCCCTTGACCTATACTTTGCAGACCGAATTTAAAGCCTTTGTAACCCTGAGCACAGAAATCGTCTACACGAAAATTTACAAGCTGTTCACGCAAGAGTCTAGGTCAGCGTGGAATTGTATTTAAGGTCAGCTCAAAGAACACAGCACATGAGGCGAACTACTTGGGGGCGTAGAGTTGATGGAATGAATACCGAAGGAGAATTGGGAGTACCCGGAGAAAAATTCGGCAATCAGGGAAGTTCCTGCCACACTTCACTCGGTATTCCTGGTTGAAAATTCCCCTAATCTGTAATGGTTGACAAACGAAGTTGGTACTAGAAAAAAAAAGTTCAATCCTCTAACTTATTAGCGAGATTTAGCTAATTGTTCAGAATATGCTAGCAGGATCTCTGTTTAATTTGAATCTAAAATGCACCTGATTTTCAATGTATACCAAGTGTCCATGAGAAGTTGGACAACCTTTTAACCTACAGAAATAAATGTTCGTAATGATTTTCAAGGCATTATTCAGTATTCTAAATTAAAATGCTGTGAGATAAATTAGTAATNTAAATAAATGTTCGTAATGATTTTCAAGGCATTATTCAGTATTCTAAATTAAAATGCTGTGAGGTAAATTAGTAATGAAACTTAAGAGAACTTACGAACATCGTTTAAAATAGAGCTTTAAAAAGACTTATTTCATAATAATTAAGTACAGGACTCATTGCGATCAAACAACAAATTCCTGGACTGTGTTTATCTGAAAATCATGTAGATTTGGTGAGTACAATCATCTCCTTTTCTGAATAATACAAAATGTATGACTGGTTGTATAACTGGCAGGCAAATACAAGTTAATTTTTCGTGGAACGTAATTTAAGCGTTACATCAAGGGAACAATATATATTTTTTTTTTACGTTAATACGTCTGCAAAATCAAACGGACATTTGATGTACCAGGATGCACTCCGTTATCTAACGTTTGTAGCGTGATCCATTCCGATACTGAAACGTCGTGGATATAGACTATTCGCGGTTTATTCACACTTTTGAATCAAACCTTTGAAAAATCACACCATGTATGAAGGATTTTTTTTTCTGATTATGTTATGTATCACAAGCTTTTATAGTTGTTTTGACATAAAATAACATAAACATACCTTATTTTAAGTAAATTGAAATATATTACATTTTATGTATAGATTATTATATTTCATCTAAAGGTAATATGAATAAAACGGTGAGAAAATAGGTGTGTTGGTAATGCTTAGTAAGAAATAGTTCTTATGCAAAATTATATTACACTGGGTGCGCAAAAGTGCGGTGCGTTGTCCTTTCGGTATAAATTTCAAGACTCGGTAAAGTTTTAATTGTATGAGGTGGAAGAATATTCTGAAAGTAGATCTTTAGCAGGGCTTCAGAAAAGTTGAAAGTAGCCATGAATGGACTATAATAACACCATTAGAATAAATGTGGTCTAGTTCGATCGCGTCTACTACTGCGATGCGAGCATTAACTCGAGTTGCAGCTGCGCGTGCGCGCGGTGAGGGTGGGGGCCCAAGGCGACTGGTGGCAGTTTTGGGCGTGGGCTTGGGCAAAAATGTCCAGAAGTGCGTATATCTCACTACTCCGATGTGCCAACGCACTAAAATTTGATGCCTAATGAAATATATCGCCTAGACATGTCGATTTAAGCCACAAAAGCTAAGTATTCGTTTCGTCACTTTTATTTTATTCCCATATCCCAAACAAAATATTGTCAGCTAACGCAAACGTATTCACGTAAAACCCACGGTCACGTCTCCGATAAAGCCACACATGGAATGTTTGCTTTTTTACACATCACGTATTTCATATATGTAATAAAAATATGATCTTGGCCTAAGAGTAATTGTTTGATAAAATAACACGACAACGCTTATTTTCATAATTAAAGTAATGCAGATTTTCACTTATCCCAAACTTAAATCCAAGACATCGCTGTACAGAAAATGTATTAGTTTATCTCAGTAGTTTCTAATAATTTGATAGAGGCTGTGTCTAAAATATTGTAACAAACTTGGGGAGGTGATTCCTAGGGATAAAACAAGTAAAAATTTTCTTCTGAACGTATGTATGTTCTACAATGCGCTGTTGTTGATTTGCAATACGTGCATTGGCCACATCACAGACGATGCTCTAAGTGTCCGCCATGGGCAGCAATGCACGTCTGGCAACCGGCGAAGCCGCGCGCAGATACCTGGGTAACGTCGAACAGGCGTTACTGATACGCTGTTCCACGTCGCCGTTGACGTCGTTAACCGATGCAGCATGCACCGCACTTCCCACGTGTCCCCACAGCAAATGGTCCAGCTGATCGAGGTCAGGAGACCGAGCAGGCCAATGCACAGGACCGCGATCCAACGTAACAAGACAGCAAGTGGCGGTAGTGACACATGTTACCACAATGTGAAACTCCTGTAACTCAATAACAACGCTTTGTATGACATGTGTTCGTAGAACCATCTCTGCTTGTTTTGACGCCAGTAATCACCTCCCGAAGTTCGTTATAATAGTTTAAACACGCCCTGTATGTAAAATTAAAATCTTCATTTTCAAGAGCACGCACTTATTTTGGGTCATAAGTCGTTTAACACTTTCTATCTCATTTTGCGTAAGAAAAATTATTCGGAGTTTAGAATAACCTGTGTATTAAATCTTTTATTATAAAACTACGCAAAACTCTGCTTAGTTGTTTCTCTGCGCTGGCCAGGTTAATCAGAGTTCAATTCAGAAAATTAGCTGTTACTACGATATATTTCAAGGCTTCAAAAATATAAGATAGTAAACAATATTATTGTCTGAATATTGTCGTCCAACGCTGTTTCTTACTGAGCAATTCGGCCTCGTCGACCCACATTTGGGAAATTGGGGTTCGATTCCCAATCCAATAATACTTGCTGAATTCTGTTCTCCGTGTAATTAATAATGGACTGTAGGTGATTTCCGGGGTGGTTTTTTTAAATAAAAATAATTTCCGACTCTTTGACTACTTTTTTTTTTCCAGCCAGCAGTTCCGTCTCTAGTTTATCCCTGCTGTCAACCAAATAAACCAAACAAAAAAAAAAGAAGAAAAAAAATTAAATTAAGGTTTGCTTATTGCTATGAATTTTACTTTTAAGTCAATTCGTACCTGAAAGGGGCTGTGGGCGTAGCTAAATAATTATTCATAATTAGGAAGAGAACAGCCGTATAAGATGGAGTTTATAGAACATAAGGATTATACAATAACTATTTATGTGACTATTGTACGGGGGAGTNAACTATTTATGTGACTATTGTACGGGGGAGTTTAAATGGAATACCAAGATGCTAATTAATTATATTAAGTATTATTACCTCACGCCATTACTATTACAATCTAATTGGAAAGTCCCCACCTTGTTAATGTTGCAGGAGACTGATTCTAGGAGGCGGATAACGACGGCCGGACACACCCATCTTCAGTGGTCTTCTCGTTCCAGTGGCCCGGCGACAAAAGACGCCGCTCCCAGTGTTACACTGGCCTATATCGGGCGCGTTGTTTAATATTTTCGGCTCCGTTTACTGGCTGTGGAGGGGGTTCTGCAACTGTATTTCGCAAGGTGTTATATTGCAATCACGCTCGTGCCCTGGTTCAATGTTTGAAGGTGTGATCAGGCAGGCCGTCCAGCTAAGGCTTGATCACCTCATAACCGTATGCACAGAACACTAAAGCTTTAATTCGCGATTCACAAGTAATTCTTTATCGGTTACTTTTAATTCTTTTGAAATACAGTAGTGGTCTCGTTCACCTCCAATGCCCTCCCTCTTACAATACGTGCTGACATTTCCTAATCTAGGAACCAAACTCCATTCTTACCACATAAGGTCGGCGCTAATTTTTTACTTGTCTGTCAGGTGAGCTGTAGAAAATATATGCTGATATGTTTAGTACAGATTATATCCTTTTTTTTAAATGTATATTTTGAATAAGAGAGAGAGAGAGACAGATATTAGCAAGGGAAAACTTGTCGAAGATGTAGCAACAATGGAGTTATTTGGGAAACTGGAGTAACCACAGGAACACGACAGCAACGTCCGCTATGTTTCCTGCATGTGACGCTCGGTGGCGTCACCGCCGGAGATCAAACCCGTTTCGTTGTGGTGAAGCGCAATATGTGTGACCACTACACCAAAGCGTCCTCCGTCTTTTATCTTTTTATAGGTGAAGTCTAGAAATTGTGGGAGATATGCTTTAAATCCATAAATCTAACATAAAACACTAAAAAAAAACTGTAACTAGAACTAGCGTAAAAATATTAATCAAAGAGCATAAACTTCAATTTAAACGAATCTAGCCAAAATAAAACAACATTCAAAAAGAATGAGGTAACAGTTCAAATTCAGGTAACAAGTGGGATAACCACAGCTAATGAAACAACTTGAAATATTGGATTTCAGTTTTAGGTAGGCACTCATAGAACTTTTTTATTTTATTAGAGAGCTCTAAAAGCCCATACATTCTTTGATAACTCACCAACTTCGAAGAGCCCACGGTGGCTGAGCGGGTAGATTGCTCACCTCACATCTAGGCAAACCGGGTTTAATTCCCGGCATGGTCACTCCCGGATTTTCGCAAGTGGCAATCGTGCATGACGATGCCGCGGGTTGGCGGGTTTTCTCGAGGATCTCCCGTTTTCCCCGCTCTTTCATTCGGCGCTGCTCGATTCTCACCTCGTTTCACCCTCATCGGCTCTCAAGACCTCGCTGTTAATAGCCGCCCAAATCTCCCAACTCTCTCTCAACCAGCTCCGAACAAAACATCACACAGCATTATTTTCCGTGACCTGCATTCCGTTATAGGCTGATCACGATAAAGTGAGTACTTCTGAAGCCCTAGTTACTTTTTCCTATCAGCCATATTTTATCCTTCCGCCACTTTTTAAAATAAATATTGCCGTATAAGTAACAAACAGAGTGTATATGTATATTTCACCATACTTGAAAGTTAACGTCTAATGCTACAATAAAATATATTTGTTGACTTTTATTCAAAATGAGAGGGTTTCATAAAGTGCTCATTTTACCGTGAATAGTTTATGCATATTTACACTTCGATGTTCTGTATTTTACCTTTCTTGTTTAATTCACAGTTCACAACAGAGGTCTCAACGGCTAAGAAATGGATACCCCGAAGAAAATATTATCATTGTGTTGGTATTCACCTTACGAAATATTTTTGTGTTGAACACAAAGTTATTAACTTGTCGCCACCAAACTTTTTAGGGCCACTAAAATTAAATATTTTGTGGTGATTAAAAAAAATATAGCAGGGTGACTTTTCTAAACAATATTTCATGATCTCGTCTTTCCACTGCTATTTGTATTTGATTCTCGCGTGTATAAAACGTGTCGGACGTTGCCTGTATCCGGCAGGTGTTCACGCACTATTCCCGTTATTTCACTCTCTTGCATTCCACCGTTGTTCCTATTTAGCCTCCCATTATATGCCTCCCTCAACAGTCTCTCGCTCACATTTTCAAAAAAATTCCTTAATTATCTTAGTCTATTACGGCACTTAATATACTTATTGTAACATATTCAAAATACGTAAATTTAAAAAACACTTAAACTTGTTGCAAATACGTTTACCTGCGAATAGAAAACGTAGCCCACACGAGGGTGGAATGGTACTTTCAAGACATAACCGGTTCTATAAATATTATTTTGGAGCTCGTCGGCATGGTTAAAACCTTCTTTTCTCAAACTGCTCTGTCTTAAAACAAACCTACTTGACACAAGCGTTCACTGGACTTTGCTACAGACGTCCCACCAATGAAAGTACGAGTCCGCCGATTTAAAAAGTCCCACGGGTACACGCAGGACGACGAGAACACTGCACGCCAACTCAGAGCCTTGCGGATAGAGGCGATGTCGCACTTGATGTGCGTGTCACTTTCACCCTTATTGCAGCTCCCTTACTTCTGTTTCTAGAGCGATTATAATATCCTCCCTGTAGGCAACTGCCCCAGGCGAAAGTTCCTGCAGAATGTATTTCCATGTTTTGAGAAAAAGTTTGCATTATTATAACATGATATTTATATTAATTTAATAAAAACGCCAAAACAATAGGGAAATTTTATGCATCGTATTTTGACGCAATGAAGTCTTTGGTGGCAAACATTTCTTCAAACAAACTTCAAGCAGTTAATTATTCGCAGATTTTTACCTAGCAAAACGGTCTTTTGGAATCGCAAGGAGTCCACGATAAAATTTTTATGTGCGATGCTTGGTTCACCCTCGATTATGATTATAATTCTATCTATTTTTTTTATATATAAAGTTCATTGCAAATATTAGAAAAAAATTACAGGCAAACCAAATTATGCATTCTAAATAAATGTCTTTGTAGGATTCAAGTGACATAAAAATATGCTTTAAGATATTGTAAAATATTTTATTTTGGTACACTTTTAAAATTTGTTTGACAAACAACATAAAATTAAAATTTTAATAATTCCATTAATTAGAGTTTTGAAAATGAATTTGCCCTTATACTTCACTTTTGTTAAACCGGTATTTGATGTATAAAAAAACGCATGCAGTAAGTATCTATTGAAAATATTCTGAGAACTTGAATAATAACAAAAATGAGAGTATTTTTTTCTTGAGCATCTGTAGAGAACCGAAACAGCGAAATGGCTCATTTACAAAACGCGCAGAAGCGATGAGAAAAAAAATTTCCCACCTGCTAGCACTTTTTATTTCGAAATAGTATTTTATTGCATTTTATAGAGCGCAGTAAAAAATAATTAGATAGCGTGCGACTGCGATATTACTTTGAGAGACCGAGCGAAAGGGAGCTGCGATAATGATTATATTGACGACCCTTTTTTTTTATATTGGCCGTGTTTCCGCGGCAGTTGTGTGACACTGGAGCCGCAGTGCCGTGCAGCGCAAACCAAGAGAAGTATCAGCAGTCCACGGCCAACGGGAAATTGCCCCAACACCCGTGACTGCACCGCTGCCCTGCCATCACGAACACGTACACTCAGTGACCGAAAAATTCTGGTCCTTCTCCGTCCATTCTGCGATCTCGACACTACAGCATGTTCTCGGCTAATCGAGCACCTCTGGAAACTACGTTTAGTTTCTGCTTCCTGTGTGTTATGTTTCCTTCCACCTATTTCCACTTGCTGTCTATCTATATTGTATCTTTCCGATTCATATAAATTTAACACATTTAAAACGATGGTATTATGCCATACGGACAACTAATTATTTGCATTGTCTCGCTTGCAAAATACAGTTCGCCCGCATTTGTCAGATTTGTTCTTAATTCCAGGCAGCAAGGAGCATAGCGAAAGAAGAAAAATATATAATTAGAAAAACTTTGTATAGCCGACAAAAAAAACCTTTCACCACATAAAACGTAAATAAACTTGATGAACAAACTAGTTAGCACTAACCACTAGTAACGCTAGCGTTGCAGGTGGACGCGAAGATGGCCACGCCCTCGAGCAGAGTGCTCTTAAATTTGTGAGTTCTGAGTGAAATTAAGGCTCCCGTCTACGCGGTGTTTGAACTTCGTTGCAGAGAATTTTAAAAACACGTTTTTTCTACGAAACTATTAAACGTGCGTCCAATTTAATTATCTACTAAAAGAACACACACGGACGAAGGCAGTTAAGTGCTTTCAAGATGTCACGCACATTAGAAACACTGTTCTGTATTATACTTCAAAATGGTTAAAAACTGTTTTTTTCAAAGCGCTGTATCTCAAAATAAACGTATTGAACTTACTTATAGGCTTTCCATCAATAAAATTATATGGTCGCCTCTTAAAGTCCCAGTGTGGAGAAAACACTACACGGTATATCCCCTTGACTGACATCGCTTCTTTGGATTAAGAGTGAACGAACTGTCGATTATTACAATTTTCTAAGACTTTTCCATTTTTTTACAGATTTCTCAAAACATCGGAGAATCCAACCCGCGACTTTTTCCAAGAGTTTACTTTTGATGTTACCTTCTAAATACAAAATACTCTTACGAAATTATCAATATATTTATGGTCTTATGTAAACGGAAAATTTCATCATAATAACCCAGATAAATCCACAGATTGCTTGAAAATTTGAATGTGTGTCTCCGAGTTATGCAGGCCATATTTAATGTCTGTATACATCCAGACACTTTCAAAAGGGTGGAATACTATACTGTTTATACACAGGCGCCCAAAGATAGGAAATTAAAATTATTGGTATCCTTTGCCTAAGAACATGTTCACATATTTTATATGTTCCCATTTTTGCAAATAATAATATTTACTATAGCATGTCGGTAATACATGTTCCCATGCCAAAATGCTGTTTTATTAACGTCGAATATTTGTTATAGGAGTTTCGTTGTCAGCGCACAGAAAGTAAAATGCTTGTAGCTCACATCACATTAGCATCCCAAAAAGTTACTCAAACCTGTCTTTTGTCAGCAAACATCCGGTTCAAAACTTGTTTATTTTCACCCTTTCATCACCAGAGACTTGCTATTTTCAGTCGGAGTTAGATTAAATATTTAATAATTCACTGTTGCTCTTTTTTGAACATTCTGAATGAACACGAGCGAGTGAGCGAGCGAACGAGAGAGAGAGAGAAACGCGAACAGAAATATTAATAACAGCCATTGTCTGCCACGTTATTGGCGCAGCCTGAATAATAAGGACCTACTACGGTAATGAAATCTCAGATCTCATCCAATACACATAAAAAGGTAACATGCGAGTAGTAGGAGAAAATATGTTCTGGGACAGCGAGTGCGACTGTTGCTGGAAGTCGGCCATTTTGAATTACGTTATTCTTGCCCTGGTATAAAAGACACCGCGTATTTCGCGCTTCGTGCTGTGCAATCACTTATCGCCTGAGCCATAAATAAACTTTGTGTTAGAGTAATTATATTTGTATAGTTGTAAGCCTGTGTGCCAGCTAGAGTACGTGGACACGAGTCAACTTGAAGTTACGTGATTCAAAAGTAAATATAATTTACGTATTGAAACCTTGCACTCCTCAGTTTTGTTTTCTCGTTAGTGTTTACTTGTGGTGATTTTTATATAGTAAACAAGAAATAGTTTGTCTAGTAATAATTTCTGATAATCGAAACGTTTCAAAATAAACACATTAATTTGGTTAGGTAGAAAGATTTTGAAGACTGAAATTTTGTTTTCCTGTGAGTATTACTTTTCTATAAAATGTTCAGTTTTCCTAAAGACCTCCACTTATCCCGTTCAGCCACATGTAAATCTATGTCATCAGCATATCACTATGTTCTACGAAATACCAGTCATGTTTCAGTGTGATGCCTACACATACAAAAATTTAATCATGGCATAGAGCGAGAGTTTATTCAGTTACTTGGTTTACTGAGAAAAAAAAACTTCTTATATAAAAATTAAACTTCGGAATATTCACACAGTATATTTTCTGATGGTTTCCATAACGTAATCACACGTCCAAGGGAAGAACTGTCACATTAGATACATTATAAATTAGTTCTACTCCAATTTACTACATTTAACCTTGAAATTTGTGAACTCCCTCCACTTTTCGAAGGTGGATTTTGAACTCGCATGTTGGTCCAGAACACCAAGGTTGGTCCAGAACACAGTGGTTTTATTCGGTGGACTCAATTCTAACCTGGCTCGGCGCAGAGAAACTGATAGCTTTACTACAGCTTTGAATGTGCTTAATGTTGTGATCCAGAGGTTCCTTCTCGCCATCAACGTGAGC
The DNA here is from genome assembly GCA_002778355.1 of Clitarchus hookeri. NCBI lineage: Eukaryota > Metazoa > Arthropoda > Insecta > Phasmatodea > Phasmatidae > Clitarchus > Clitarchus hookeri. The sequence goes on along the minus strand of NQII01009345.1, from coordinate 3,889 downwards.
GACTCATGTGATTTAGAGGAAAACAATCAAGCAAAGAGTGACAGGGTGTGGAGAGGAGGGATTGCATGGTTGGCTACCGCCTGCTTGATTGACAGCTCACACCTGCAAGCGACAGTGTACCTTGGAGAAAGTCGATGATGATCTCCTCTATTGAGAAACGTCTCGATGCTGAATTATGTTGTCTCCGAATGTGTGCGAGAATTGAAAATTCCAGAAAGGATTAGCGCTGGCATAAATAAAACTCCTTTCCCTCGCCGAATAAAATTTCTAGAGAGTCTCGTGAACGGCGGTGTATGACGAAAGTTCCTGGCGATTCGACGAGCCACAAAATTATTGGCATCACGGGGACAGCGACCTGTGTGACCGGAGTGGATGCAGAGTGTTTTATAGGGGTGTTCCTGGGCGATTACTGTGGTGCCTGATACAAGTTGGTGCATTCTGGTGTAGAATATTGGATTGAGTAATTTTTGCTTTTAGGGCTATATTGACTCCTAAATTGATTAATGTGATATGATAGTGATTGTTTATTACGAAAATTTATAATTATCTTTGCACTTAAGGCTGTAATAAAGTTGGGTATGTATCATTTTATAAATATAATACAGATTGTAAGTTAGGCATTCATATTTAATTTACCTCCTTTATTTGATTAATATCTCTGCCCCTTCACAAAGATAGCCATGTCCAGAAGGTTATAACATTATGAACTACCTTCGCCCATTTGACGGTCTTGAGATTGAATCAACATATTCCGCAAATTTTTCTTATTTTGGCAGTGAGAAGAGTTTCATTGCTTTATAGAACAGGACCCAGGCCATCGTCTTACACACACGGTCTGGCACAACGTCAACAATCTTGTTTTGTTTTGAAGATGGTGTGGAGATCAGACAATGTTGTGACATTGTTAGCGTGTTTGATCTGCACACTCGTTTCTGATGGGATTTTCTTTTATGTTCCCGCATGAGATTTCTCATGGAAGGCATCGTACTATGTCGATTTTGCGTCGAGTAAAAGCAGTTTTAGCACCTGTGTGTTAGGAATACAAGCGAAGCTTGCCTTTTGCAGTAGTTGTCACCTGTACAGAGCAACAATATACTGCCATCGTTACAGTTTAATAGACGTTAATTGAACCTGTTGTACCGTGGGTTCCCGTACGTGACTATGTAATGAAACTACGATGCAAATAAAACAGTAATTTCCGCCTCTCCTCTTTGACGAAAAAAAAAATATAAATTGATTTAGAATACCAAGTGTTGAAATAATTTACAGATTAACACGTAGGTAGGAATTTTCCGTTCCATTAAATTGTCAATTATTCGGAGCAAAAAAAAATTCACAAAAAAAAAACAACGTGCTTGCCATTCACATTATACTAATATAGAAATTATTTTAGTAAGCGAATTTTAACAGTGAGCTTGCTAAGCAATTTATTTTCGTGTGAGTAGAGCTTCAAATACTATAACACACTGTCTTGAGTTTTTCAGATAAGGTTTTACACTTATGTGCCTTGCAAATAAAAATTTTTACTTGTAACAGAAAATGTATGAAAACGTTAATTGAGTAACTAAAATGAAAGATTTAAAATATACATACAGTAGCGATTATTATTTTTGGTGTGAAAAAAATGTTCGTCCAAAATTTGTACTAGTACAAAGTAGTTCTGTTCAAAAGAGTATAATGTTATAAATTTTGTGGTTTTATTTCTGTCACCTGTTTTCATCTATTGGCTATGTCAGTCATGCTCTACTTCCTTCAAAACGATAATTCATGATGTTAAATTTTTAAAATTACAATGCGAAATTCTGCTTCTAAGAATTCAAATCTCTTATCCTTGTAAAGCACTTCTCAAATTATCTTGCGAAGATGATATTTAATAAAATTTTATATTGTAGTCTTAGAATCCGATATAATGCATTAATGAGTTCTATCAAACACTCTTGATCATAATATCGAACTGTGTTTATTTATCATGGCGAAGCCAATTTCACTAGCGTATTGTAGAGGGAACTGTGTGAAAACATGGATGGAATTCTCAGTCTTTGGTGTTCTTTTTTGTGCATCCACCTATTTTTTTATGTATTATTAATACCCCTAATTTTTTTATTGAATTTATTATTAAAGGAAATACTCAAAATTTACAATTTGAAACAATTACCGCAAGATTCGCAAATAAAATATGGTTTCCATTATGTCTACTAGATGTCCTGTACTGGGATACAATTTAGCAGTATCTTCACACTTTTTTAATCAAGCCCTTTTGAAAAATCACCCCATCCATAACGTGTTTGGTTTTTCCTAAATATGTAATGAAACACAACCGTTTTATACTCGCGTTAATATTAAAGTATCTTATTTTTTATTAATTTGAACAATCACATATATTTTATCGATAATATTTCATTTATAATTAACATGAATAAAATCAGAGATAATATGCATGTGTTGATAATACCTAGTAAGAAATAGTTTTCATGCAAAATATTGTTAAACTGAGTGAGCACAAATGCTGTGTGTTGTCCATTTGGAGTAATATTCATAGACTTAGTTAAGCTTTGTTTAAATGAGGGAAAGGAGTAGCCTGAAAGTATAACTTCAGCAGGGCTTCAGAAAAGTTGAACGTATCCATGAAAGGACTATATTTGCTTCTATTCGCGTTTTCGAGCAAAGCAGTGGTAAAACATATGTACTTGTATAAAGGGTATAAACTGGCTTTTCTGATGCGACAGACTGCTGTAAATTAAAAAGCAATATTTATCAAAATGCAAGATTTCTACCTGTTACTGTGTAAATGTTTTTTCCTACAAAGTAAGTAACTAACTGGAAAAAATAGAATTCTGTTTCGCCGTGTAAAATCAAGCAAATATCTTATAAATGTTGTATGATGGTTTGATTGGAACGTGTCCATTGCCGAACATGAGGCTAAATAAAAATATCGCATGCACGCGCATAGAACTCGGCAAGACAAAAGATGAAAAAACATTTTACAACGCCACAAGCATATAATTAGGAAAGCTGTTTCCTTGTCAATGTAAAAAAAAAAATATGTATATAATTAAAACGACAAAAAGACAGACGAACAACTTATTATTACAAAGCAGGACAGACAACGAAAGTAAGCCAAAAGAAAAGACAAGACGATGTCGAAAACGAAAACACTACACGAGTGAACAAAACAGTGCAAAAAAATATCAGTGGACGCAGCTGAATAATGAAACTATTGATATGGAAACAGCTTTTCCTAATTATCTGTATGTGGTGTTGTAAAAGGTTTTTTGTCCTTGTCTTGCTGAGTTCTGTGTGTGTGTGTGCCAGATTTTTATTAAGTCTCATGGTCGGTAATGGACACAGTCCAATCAAACCACCATGAATTCATGAACTCACCATTGCCATTAAACTTCTGACGCGTGCCACATGGTTAGCATTTAGAAGCGCCGTTGTCACACCCCACACCCCTTTCTGCCATCTTACCACTGCTAGAGCCCCCCAGAAGTCACGTGTGCCACGAGGCCAGGTCGGCCCGAGGGCGGATAGGCTGTTTACACATGCCAAGGTTATGCTGAGGTAAGCTTGCAATTCGTCCACAAGGGAATTAAGACACGTGCCAAGGCGAGCCAAGGCTAGATTATCGCCGACCCACACTGAAGGTGAGATAATTGAGAAAGAGAAAAGGGCTAAAAGTGTTTGGCGGTATTGACACGGAGTCACACCCCTCCTCCAGCAACACACATGAAAACATTAACACGTGCCGAAGTAATGCAGAGGTACACGAGAAAAGGGCTGACAGTGTTTGGCAGTATGGCTGCAGGTGGCCCTCCCCCTTCCCCTCCCCAACGAGTACGACATGTGTGAGGATCTGAGGTCACGGAGGGGGAGTTAAGTACGCCCGATA